>JASAMY010001127.1:0-150901 GCA_030248085.1 Paralinhomoeus sp. GSCO2_6
AAACACCCACCGAGCGATGGACGACGACAGACGACGGCGTCGCTGGCGTCTTCTGCAGCTGACGGTGCTGGCCCGCTGCCGCGACGACTGCCTCTTGCTCTCTCTCCTTCTCTCTTCCTCTCGCCCTGTCTTCTTCTTCTTCCTAATCTGCGATTCATGCGCCGTCCGCGGCCTATTTCGCTTCTTCGCTCTCCGGGAATAGACGTTGTTTTCGTAGCTAGCCATCCATCCAGGCACCTTGTTGCAGGAGGCGGCTCGGCAGAAGCGCGACCTGGTGCTGTCGAGAATGCGCGAGCAGGACGCGGAGCGCGAACGGAACCGACCCAAGGACAAGCCCGCCTACGCGTTCGGCAGCTCCACCCCGCGCGTCCTGGGATACCTCGAGAACCTGCCCGCCGAGGCCCAGGTCTACGACCGCAAGCTCGTCGCGCCCCCAGGCAGCGCCCGCGACTCCAGTCCACACCAGCAGTCGAGCTCGACCCCTGGGGGAGGCAGATCGTCCAGGGCCTCTGGAGGGCCTAAGGTCGCCTTCGGCAGGACCGTCAAGGACGAGAGCAGTGAGTAACTTTAGGAGCTGGAAATCACGTTGCACTCCTCCACTCGCGGATCCAGAAGGAGGGGAGGGGGGGGGGGTCTCCTCCTCCTGTCAGCTCAGATTTGGGGGGGGGGGGGGAGGAGGGAGAAGAAGAAACAAGGGGCAAAGTGGGAAGATTTTTACGTTTTCCTTGGATTATGGCACTTAAAGGCGTTGAAAATAGTGCAAACAAAGTAAATGCCGATACCAGGGCCAAAACTTGACTTTTTCGGATAACCTGCGATGAAAAAAATTGACCTTCCTTCTCCCCCCGCTCTGTCAGAAAATCCTGGCTCCGCTAATGCATGCACCCCCCCCCCCCTTCCCTCTGCAATTCTCGAAGTTTTGGGTGTCTCGGACTGACAAAACGGTCTTTCTTTTTCGACTGTTTTTGACAAAGCGCGCAGTTTTTGACAAAGCGCGCTGTTTTTGACCTAAATAGCGCAGTTTCGACAAAACGTGTTCACTGCACTCAATTCTTGGACAAATGTTCGCCTCGATCGTAACTCTACCACCTCACTCACAGAGCCCCCGCCCTGACCCAGCCCCCTCTGGATTTCCAGAGCCGGTTACCACCCTTCTTGAGTTCCAGAGTCCTCCCCGTCGTCGCAGTCGATGCGCGCTGGCGGCGCCAGTGGCGGCTCCTCCTCGGCCGTCTTCTCCCGACTCTACGCCGCCACGAGCAGTCCCAGCAATCGGTCCCGCAGCGCCGCACCGCCCGCCGCCATGACGCAGAGCGTATATGTGGAGAGGACGCCGTCGAGCCGCTACGCGAGGACCCCCAAGACCGGGCCGGCCGGCCCCACCCCCGGCAGGAGGAGCGCCGCGGCATCGAACAAAAGTGACGTCATGTCCAGGAGCTTCGCAGCGCCCTCGGCCAGCGGTCAGTTGTGTCTCTCTCTCGGACTGCCGTCGGTGTCTTGACCTGACGAATGCGATGATGCAAGATTGAGTGAGAAAAATTGGAACGCTTGAAACGCAGTGCAGAAGATTGTTGTCGTGTCACTTTATGCGTATCTTCAGCTCGAGCCAGTCGCTCCAGCAGACCCGCCGACAACGAAATGAACCGCTCCATGACGGCCCGACGCAACCAGACGCCTCGTGAGAACCGATTTCTATTTTCTACATTTTTTTCAATGATCTTTGCTTCAGGAGGCGAGGCCACGCCTCGCGGCTCTCGAGCTTCGGCGGGTCCGGTGAAGGCCAAGGTCGCGGAGGCGCTGAAGAAGCGCGAGAGCCTGCCGCCGAAACCGGTTTCCAACAAGGGCCAGAAGGCCAGTCCCGGCGTCGCGTCGCTGCCCAGCACGCCTCCCGACTTCAAGCGGAACCGGCCCGACGACGAGGAGCTCATGGACGCGTCGGCACGGACTCCCGTGCTGCTCTCGCCCAATCCCACGGACCATGGACAGCAGCAGGACCACGAGCCCGCCGCTGCAGAGGTCCAGGTCTGGGAGTCGGCCCAGCAGCCGCCTGTGGAGGAGGACGTCGCCAAGTCGCCGCAGCTTCCGAAATCGGACCTGGAGGCCCACCAGCTGCTGCCCGGCCAGCCAGAGTCTGCGCCGTCGACGACGACAACGACAACGGATGGTCCGAGCTCCAGTCCCAGGGCCAAGTCGCCCACCCGGCAGACGGAAGAGGCAGCCAAGGCGGCGCTCGCGGAACGGAGGCGCATCGCCAAGGAGGAGATGGATAGGGAGAAGGAACGACTCAGACTGGAGGAGGAGGAGAGACTGTTAGTTTACGTTGAACTGTACTTCTGACACTTCCACACAGTACAAGGCAGGCAGTGAATCAATCGTTGTTGCGTAAACAAACGCCAAAAACCGAACCGATGTCGCATTGGACCCTTGCCTGTTGTGCAAGCGCAGTGTCAGCAGCTGGTTTCGAGCCAGCGACCTTGCAATCGTTGCCCCCCCCCCATCCATGCGACACAGCAGCAGGCGATGAAGCAGATGCGCGCATTCGCCGGTTGCAGACGCGAAGAGGAGCTGGCTCGCGAGCGCGAGGAGGCCGAGTTCCGGCGGCAGGAGGCGGAGGAGCTGGCGCTGGCCCAGGAGGCCCGCCGCGTGGAAGAGGAGCGTCTGAGACTGGCGATCGCCGACGAGCAGCGACGTCGGGCCGAACAAGCCCGGCTCGAGCAAGAGCGCGAGCGCCGACGCCTCGAAGAGGAGGAGGAGGAGAGGAAGGAGCGCGAGAGAGTCGACGCCGAGCGCGCCGCCATGGCCGAGAAACTCAGGTGGGGTGGGAGGCGGAATTTGTTTTGAAACTGGAATTGCTAACATTCAAGGTGTCATACGTGTGCGTCAATATCAATGGCTCGACTTGGAGGGAGGAGGGTCCGACGGCAGTAACTGGACTGTGACTCTCGAATTGTCTCACCCTTGTCATCGCCGCACGTGCGGCGTCAGTCGCGTGACCATTGTTCGTGTTCAGACTGGAGCAAGAGGAGCGAGAGCAGCGTCGGGCGCGCCTCAGCGCGATCATGGCTCGCACGCGCGCCGCACCGACGCCGGCCGCCGGGGGCCAGCAGAGCTCGCTCGAGGGCAGCTCCGCTGCCGCTGTGTCACCCGCAGTCGTCGCGAACGAGCCACAACAACAACAGCTGGCCGTGACGCCGACACCAGCCAGCGGCGGAGCGTCCACGACTCCACTGAGCTCGACCACGCAAAGGGCGCTGCAGCGACTCGCCGACAGGAAGAAGGACGCCCTAGGGGAGGCGCTGCAACAGGTAGGCTGCGCCGGCGCAGCGTGGGCCAGTGGCTGATCCAGATTTTTTTTGGAGGGAGGATTTTGCAGAAGGGTGGGGAAGGACCCTGTCCTTGTTGACCTTTTTGGATCTTGGGCTATTTTGGCAGTGGTATAGGTGCGTGCTTGCGTGCGTACGTGCCGGCGCCCGTTGCTTCCAGACGTCCACATCAGTGCAAGCAAAGTCCCTTCCCTTGCAGGTGCTGAGTCGGCACGCCTCCAACCCCAGTCTCGACTCCTCGTTCGAGGGTCAAACCGGTCGTCCCGAACCCGCGTCCATGAGTCACATCGCCTCCTCGCCGCTCATGAGTCAGAGCTACCACGCGAAAGCGACCACCGCGGACGACGACGCCAACAGGAGGAGCAGTATCAACAACAATGACGACAACAACAACAACAACTTCGAGGACACGGACGCCAGGAGCGCCGCTTATGGCGCCGACCCGCTCGGCAGCCTCGACGAGACAGGTGGGCTCGAGTTAAGACAAATGACAGGAGACTGCGCTGGCCCTAGAAGGTTGTTGTTGGAGGCAACGCTAGGAGGTGCAACGCTAGGAGGCCGGCAATGGCCCACGCGTCTCCATGACGCCTTCCCGTCCGCATAATTAGCGAAAGACATTCGGAAGAACGCCATCTGTATTCTAGGGCAGCGACGGCACGAGAAAATCCATCGAAAGGGAAGTCCTCGATCTAGTGGCTCCACCGAGAATCGAACCCAGAACCGTGCGCGCCAGAGGCCGATTCTCTACCACTAGGCCATGCGCTGCCCTGGCACCAGACGACGAGTCACATGAGTTCCTGGGAAACTGATCTTGCACATGGAGACAGAACTGATGAGCGTCAAGTGTTGCGCGTTCACCGAATCAGCTGGGGATGCCGCACGTTCCACAGACGGTTCAGGGGGTACGACGAGCAGCGGCAACGAGAGCAGCAGTCTGGCGGTGGAGTTGGAGGCGGCAGAGCTGCACCAGCGCTCGCCCAGTCAGCGCGCAGAGCTCGTTGCCACCGCCGCCGCCATACAATCGCACTGGGGCGGTGGGGGCCACCACGCTGACGAAGAAGAGCACCACGACCACGGCGACGACAACGAGAATCGCGCAGTGCTCCGGGAACACAGGTAGCGCTGCGTATTGGGCATTGGAACATAAAATACCCAAAATTGCAGACAGTACCACATTTAAGTTTTCTTTGTAAACATTTTTTTGCACATTTTCTTTTATTCACAAGAATACACAATTTCTATAAATCGATTCCATAGCAACAGCTCCTCCATCCAACTCTGCCGCCGGTGAACCCTCTACACCCCCCCCCCCAACCTCCTGGCCCACCACTGCATGCCCCCGTTGGAGTCGCTAGAAATAGGGAACTGGCGGCGTGGTGCGTTTTTGCGACTTTTCGCAGTTTCTGACGCTCTCAGTGCTCACCACAACGGTCACAGTGGCGACATAATCGACTCTTCGAAGCTCGCGCCCCGTCACGGCCAGTCGCCCCGCGACGACGGCGGTACGCGCAAGCGCGAACATACGTACACGCGCACGCACGCACGCACTCACCACCCCCGAACCTGTAACTGCGATTCCCCATTTATCGACACCCCCTAATTACCCGCCCACCCATCTTTGCGTCCATTCTGGGGAACGATCTCCCCCTCCCCCCCAGCCCCAATGCTTGTTACCCGATCGGGCTTAGTTAATGCCAAACACACGCCACCGTCCGGGACCGTCCCGTCCCGTGCCGTGCCGTCCCGTCGCGAGGGCGCGCCTATCAAATGCACGGTATCGATTTTCAGCCGGCCAAATTCTCGCGTCCGCGCGACGGGACGGCACGGGACGGGACGGTCTGGGACGGTGGCGTGTGTTTTGGCCTTAAGGGAGAGTAGCGTTATTTTGGTGTTTTGTGGTAGAAAACTGGAAAGACGTGAAAACAAATTTTAAACATTCTGGGGTGGTTTGACTGCGCCCCCTGGGACATGGTCGGAGCCTTCTGGACAGCGCGGAACCAACCCGACGGCAGTGACAATTCCGGCTCGTTAGTGAAGCCAACCCTCCAGGATCGGGCTGACTGGGTCTCATATCTCACTTGCATCGGTCACTGATGCGTGACCAGAGAGAGGCTTCCGCGATCATCGACGCGGCCCACACACAAACACAAACAAACGTTGCCCCCCCCCCCCCCCCACCCCAGTTACATGTATGCGACGCAAGCTAACGCACGCACACTAAAGTACACGCACTAAAATTCCATTTTAGTTTTACTCGACCTGTCATAGTCGAGTGACGCCGCCGACGCTGCAGAAAGATTGAGATTTCGCTCGGTTTTTTACCCCGTTTGTGATTTCCCGTGCGTGCGCTTTGGCGTGCTGAAGCCCTCCACTTCAATAAACACCCTCAATTTGAATAGTTTCGAGTCTATGCTGGGGTGCTTATTGGAGTCGGGTTTCGTGTACTCGTGCGTTTCAACTCACACCCTGTGCGTCACACACATACAAATGTGTCCCACTGAACGCGACACACGGAAGTACAATGGAGCACGAAAAGCGAACTGGATTCAACTTTGAAAAAGAAATTCGAAATAATATGCGGAGAACTGCATACCGTAAATCCTCCAATAGTGCCCCCCCGGGCACTATACTTTCAACTGCTCTTTACCCTTGGGCACTAGGAGTTGTGTTGCGTTCCTTAGGTGATTAACAGTTCGAAGTAGCTGAAATGGCATTCAATAATGGCTGTAGCTGTTTTACGTAGCTACTGCTTGATTTGTGTCATTTTATAATGCAAATTGTATGGCATTTCTCTCCTGGGGGCACTATTGGAGGATTTACGGTATACGTCAAATTCTTTGGGGGTGCGTTCGTCTGTGCGTCGCTTGAACACAATGTAGCCATCCATTACGGCGGGTCAGGTCTAGCAAAGTCGGCGGCTGCGTCATCTCCCGACGCGTCTCTACACCGTCTGTCCGTCTGTGCGTCTTCCTTTCCTGCTGATGCACGGTAGTGCGTGCGTTCGTCATCCTCCTGTTTGCAAAGTTCGTCGCGCGCGCGCGCGCGCGCACGTAGCGCCGCTGGTGCGTCCGTCCGCTTGCGCGTCGCTGGCGCACGTCACACTGCGTGCGTTCAAGGTCGTGGACGTGCCTAGGTGCGCAGCGCTTTCTACGCGCGCGCCCGCGTACATCGAGGGCGCGCACACACAGCGATAAACGCTGTGGCGTGGCGCATAAGACGCCGGGAATACAAAGCACTCGAGAAAACAGTGAAAGCGAAAGAAATGTGAACGGATTGGAAGTGGTATTAATCAGAAAAACAGCTCACAAAATGCGAAAAGTGGCACTGCGTCCCCCATTGGCGCTATTTGCTGCTGGTTTGGGACGCTAAGTAAGTTGTCTGCGCTTTTAAATTATTAAAAATAAACCAGTATGAAAATTTTAGGCCAGAACTTAGACCTAATGCGGGTATTGTTATCGGCATCAAAAATGTCTGTCCCAGGTGAACAAAGGCTGAATGACATGCTGTGTGGTGCGCTGTGGTTTCATTTGATTTTTTTTTCAATTCTTTCTTCTGGGTCTACTGCTCTTCTCTCATTTTTTGGGAGGCCGCGAAGCATCCCTTTTTCACGTCACTTTTGTTGGCTGCCGCGCCGCTCTTCCTGCCGGGGGTGGGGCCGGCCGGGCCGGTCTTGGGGGTCCTCGCGTAGCGGCTCGACGGAGTCCTCTCCACATAGACGCTCTGCGTCATGGCGGAAGGCGGGGCGGCGCTGCGGGACCGATTGCTGGGACTGCTGGTGGCGGTGTAGAGTCGGGAGAAGACGGCCGAGGAGGAGCCGCCACTGGCGCCGCCAGCGCGCATCGACTGCGACGACGGGGAGGACTCTGGGAAGTCAGAAGGGTGGGCTAACCGGCTCTGGAAAACTAGAGGGGGGCTGGGTCAGGGCGGGGGGGGGGGGCTCTGTAAGTGAGGAGGTAGAGTTTGCGATCGAGGCGCGACAATTTTTCCAAGAATAGAGTGCATTGAACACGTTTTGTCGAAATTGCGCTATTTAGGTGTTCTTTGTCAGAAACAGTCGAAAAAGAAAGACCGTTATGTCAGTCCGAGACACCCAAAACTTCGAGAATTGCAGAGGGAGGGCGGTGCATGCATTAGCGGAGCCAGGATTTTCTGACAGAGCGGGGGGAGAAGGAAGATCAATTTTTTTCATCGCAAGTTATCCAAAAAAGTCAAATTTTGGCCCTGGTATCGGCATTTGCTTTGTTTGCACTATTTGCAACACACAATACTGAGATGCAATAGAACCACAGCGCCGCAGGAAAAAATTTTACGCCTTTAAGTGCCATAATCCAAGAAAACGTAAAAATCTTTCCACTTTGCCCCTGTGGTAGTCCATCTTTCCTTCTTCTCCCTCTCAGCTCTCCCCATCCCCCCCCCCCCAAATCTGAGCTGACAGGAGGGAGAGACCCCCCTCTCCTCTCCTTCTGGATCCGCTAGTGGGGGAGTGCAACGTGCTTTCCAGCTCCTAAACCGACTTACTGCTCTCGTCCTTGACGGTCCTGCCGAAGGCGACTTTAGGCCCTCCAGAGGCCCTGGACGATCTGCCTCCCCCAGGGGTCGAGCTCGACTGCTGGTGTGGACTGGAGTCGCGGGCGCTGCCTGGGGGCGCGACGAGCTTGCGGTCGTAGACCTGGGCCTCGGCGGGCAGGTTCTCGAGGTAGCCCAGGACGCGCGGCGTGGAGCTGCCGAACGCGTAGGCGGGCTTGTCCTTGGGTCGGTTTCGTTCGCGCTCCGCGTCCTGCTCGCGCATTCTCGACAGCACCAGGTCGCGCTTCTGCCGAGCCGCCTCCTGAACGACAACGCCCGGATGGAGAGAGCTACGAAAACAACGTCTATTCCCGGAGAACGAAGAAGCGAAATAGGCCGCGGACGGCGCATGAATCGCAGATTAGGAAGAAGAAGACAGGGCGAGAGGGAGAGAAGGAGAGAGAGCAAGAGGATGTCGTCGCGGCAGCGGGCCAGCACCGTCAGCTGCAGAAGACGCCAGCGACGCCGTCGTCTGTCGTCGTCCATCGCTCGGTGGGTGTTTTTTTTTGTTCCTCGAAGCCAGGGATCGCTGTCGTCGTCGTCGTCGTCGTCGCCTTCGGGCTGGGGAGAATGGCGCTTCTCCGCGCGACGGCGAGGAGCGTCTTGCGTTACACCATGGCTTCGGTCGGCCAGCTAGCAATAGCTCGGCCTAGCTAACGTTGCCAGCTACTAAAAAGCCACTGCGGCCTGCCGCCGCGGACTACTGGCAGTGTCGGTTCTATGCGGAGTGGTGCGCATGCGTGGGCGCGCTGGCGGGCGGAACAAAGCCGCTGCCACTGCTGCGTCTGCCACAGACTGAAGCCGAGCTGGCGAGAGAGGAGACGGGACGAGCAACAGGCCGATTTAATTCCACCAGTCTGGCCCCGAAACGAGAAGGCTGCCGGCGGCCCGGAAGGAAATTGCGTTGCTCGTTCGGCAACACAGCGTCGTCACGCACATCTTGTGCTCGTCGTCGCTCGTGCACGTGGCTTTGTCTCGAGACCTCTCGCTGGCGCACCGCCTCGGCCTTCCTCTGGCGCTCCGCGTCCCGCGCCGCCGTCGCCCTATCGACCCGCTCCAAGTGCTCGCGGTAGGCCCGCTCCTTCCTGCCAAACGCGTCTGCCTGCTGACTCACGCAGCCACAGAGACAGACAGTCGAAGAGTGTACTTCTCCTGCTCGGCCTTGAGTCGCTCCTGGATCGCCTGCATCTTCGCGTCGCGTCGACGACTCGCTTCCGAGGAGCCGCCGCTGCTGCTACTCGCGCCGGCGCCGCCTGAAAGGTCGCGTCACCTACTCAATCTCTCTACCAATCCTGAATTAGGACCGGACCACTGGCGTCACTGTGGATAGGAAACAGAGACATATGTACAACACCTGCCTGGGGGGAGGGTAAGTGGACACCCGCGCAAGCAAGCACGCACGCACGCGTCTGCGTCCACTCAATGACCAGACCACCACCACAGCAGGACACGTATGGGCAGGCGATCTGGAAAGGCTGTTGTGCTTGGCTCGGGGAGGGGGGGGGGGGGCTCAGTCAGCAGCCAGCCGTCGTCAGCGCAGCAGGCACACACGGGGCAACAGCAGCAGCCAACGCATTAGACGCGGCGCACGAAAAAGGCCAACAACTGACTCAGTCACACCGCCTCACTCTATTGGGCTATTGGGCCGACGCGCCACTGCGCCAGCGCAGCGCGCGCTCAGCGCAGCGCGCAGTGTGGTTAGGGCGGGTGCGTGCCTGCGCCTTACCTACCACCCCTCTACCCACCAGTGCGCGTGTCTGGAGCGCTTCAATTACGCATCCATCGCGCGCGCGAGCGCGTTTTTCCCTCGCTGTCGACGCTGTCGTCAGCGCCAGTCAACGATGGCGTTTCTCTCTTCCGCGCAACGCCCCAATAAAGCAGCCGCAGAAATCGATTCCCCACCCGACCTCGGAGCATCAACGTTGCCGAGGAGTTGCCATACCAGTCTGCGGGCGGCGACAAGCCAAAGCCAAGTGATTTCCACCATTGGTCGGAGTGGGGTTAAAAGATTGGCACCGCGCGCCAACGGAAATCCTAACGCACCCAGCCTCCCCCCCAACTAGAGAAGGCAAGGCGAATGTGACGACCAGTTGACACTGACAGGCGCTGCCGCTGCTGGTGGTTGGCGCAACGGGGGGTGGGGGTGAAGAAACAATTGGCAAGTGCTAGAATTTAGAAAGTGCAAGAAAGAAAGTTCTTGAAAGAACGGTGGTGGTGACAAGCTGTTGAACATGAAACGCACACTGCAGGACAGGTTGGTGTGGTGTGCGACAGACACGCGTGTTCACGCTCGCGCACAGACACACGCCACGCCCACGTACATACAGGTGCTATCTCACGGAATTGTATAGGTGCCGACACACTGCTGCACAGGCTGACGCACGCCCGTCCGCCGCATTCAAACGCAGCCTTTCGCGGTTTCCCATTAGGCTCCGGACCCCAGGAAAATATTGGTTGTTTGGATGCGCACCCCTTCACACCAGGCCAAACCTCGAGATTTCGAGCCGGCCATTCTGGGCCTCGTTTGCAAAGGCCGGTCGCTCAGTGGCAGGAAATTTGCTCGTCTCTCCACAGAGGATGACTCATGTTTTCGTCTCCTCCACGTCATCGACGTCGACAAAGTACCATTGGCGGTGAGATTCGAAGC
Source organism: Paralinhomoeus sp. GSCO2_6 (assembly GCA_030248085.1). NCBI lineage: Eukaryota > Metazoa > Nematoda > Chromadorea > Monhysterida > Linhomoeidae > Paralinhomoeus > Paralinhomoeus sp. GSCO2_6. Next base: position 10,534 of record JASAMY010001127.1, read on the forward strand.
CTGCCTTGGCGTATAAGTAGTGGCTGGAGAATTCCTCAATGCCGAGACGTTGCCTCTGGCGGAGCTAGATTTCCTGGGCCGGTGGTCGGCTAAAGCGCTGACCGATGAAGATGAGGCGTCGGGGCGATGCGCCATAATCTCTCTTTGTCCTCCGCTTGTTCCTGTCAGAATAAGTGGCCAGAAGTCGGATGGCTTCTCTGTCCCGCTCTCTCTGCCCTCGACGCAAGGGTGGAAGGAAAGCGCAAAGTCAGGCTGTCTAGGAGGAGACGGCAACGTTTACCAATCTCGCTCTCCGCTGAGCCTCCAATGTACGCGATGTATGGGCGGGAGAGAGGCAAGAGGGGTGCGAAAATCCAACGCAAGCACTAGCACGCGACTCCGCTGGCCTGGCCATGGCTGACACAATGGGCGGAAGAGCGATGGAAAAAAGGTGGAATTCTGGCTCGTTGGAGAGCACACGTAGCGGCTAGCGCGCGCAGGTGCAGGTGCCTATCTCTCCAGTCCCGTCGTCGTGTATTTATCGAACGGTCCGCCCGCTGGCCGTTGCTGGGACAGCAAGCGAGACAAGGGGGAGAGGGCGTTGTCAGGTAGGCAGGCTCTCACTCCATATTCCTCGCCACCTCTACTACTGACGAGGAGTGAGAAGCATCGATTCGTGACGTCCGCTGAGCACACAGACGCAAGGGAAAGGTAGAGAAAGCGATGAAGAAAATATGCCCAGCTTCGAGCATGCTAGGCCAGGTAAACACAGGAAGGCGGCGCAATTAGCCCAACACTGGCACTGAATCACACCGAGGGACCGGATTTCAACGCGCAGTGGTCTGTGGGCCGCTCCGCACCGCACTGGACGAGCGCTAGCCCAATTTTGGGCCTCATTTGGCGAAAATTTCGCCGACCGCTGACCCCATCAGCGGGCGCAGGGCGGCAGTTGGTTGCATTATTGGGGCCGCCAGGACAGCTCACCCACCGCGCGCAAAACAATGCACCGACGCAGACAATAATGAAAAAAGTAGGGCTGTTCAACGCTGCGCGCAGCAGTAAAAGTGTAGTAAAACGCAACATTCGCTAGCATCTCGGAACCTCAGTCAAAGTTGGGTTACTCCAAGGTTTACCCTGTTTTCCACTCAAAACCATTTACAGTAACAAAAATTAACATTTTGCCTGCAGCGAAGTTATCGGCCCATTAGCGGTGCAGCTGCCTGCATGTTAAGTAGATTATAGCGTGTGGGGAATGATAAAACCATTCTAACGTCGGACTATTTAGGGCCAACGCAGATGTATCACCGGCAGGGTTGTACAATTTAAAAAAGTTTCTTTTATTTAATTTTCTGTAAGTTGGATTTTTTTAATTAAGAAAAGTCTTTGTTTTTGGGTAAAATTTAGCTTTTAAGTGGCAAAAAACGTTTAAATGGTGTTTAGATCGTACAATTAGTAGTTATTCATGCATAAACTTGCATATTTGCACCAAAACCAAGCTCTTTTTGGGGTTCCCAACAGGCTTCAAACATAGTGCAGTACTGTACACGACCATTTAGAGGCAGCGGCTTTGTCACCATTTGACTAAAACGTTGCTAAATACGCTTCTGAAGGCTTTAGGGAAACACTATTAGTTGTGCTTGACACTCTAATATGCTAAAAGTATCTTATGGTAGAGGTATTTGGCACCAATGATGGTTCCCAGATCAATTTAAAATAAAAACATTTAAAAAAAAACTTGAAATTTTTTATGCAACCCTGCTCACCGCATCCACCCCCCCCCCCTTTCCTCACACAACAAGTGGATCTCATGACCACCATCACAACAATCACGCTCAACTGGGTCGCATGACACCAACAACAGCCAGACATAGCAACGCGAGCAGCGAATGCGTCTACACTGTAACAGCAAAGGCTGATTCACAATTAAAGGCTGATTCACAATTAACGGTCTTCCCATCGGTCTCGGTCTCGGTCTCGGTCTCGGTCTCGGTCTTCCCATGCCAAACAGCGAAGACTGATGCGAAGACCGAGACCGAGACCGAGACCGACGATGTTGGGAACTTTGAACATTTGCTCCGGTCTTCATCGGTCTTCATTGAACTCGTGTTGAACGCGCGCGCTACCGTAGTCACGCTTTACTATAGCCGTCACTCTCAAAGAATTTGTCGGTATTCGCATAAGGGTAAAGCGACTAGGAAATTAGCCGAAATTGAAAACAAGGAAGAGTTTACGATGCGTCGTATTCAACAGGTGGAGGCGGCGCCGTCTCCTTGGATAATTGACGACTGCTCTTATACCAAAAATCCAAAAAAAAAACGGCGGCGGCATGGCTGCACGTCTCTAAAGGCACGGCGGCGGGAAAATCTGCACCGCCATTGCATACGTCAAGGTGGACGGGCCCGACGGCATTGTCCTACATTTTCTGTAAGCGTCGGCAAAAGCGGCAGCGTCAGCGTCGGCAGCAGCGGCAACGGTGTCGACGGCGGCGCTGACGACAGCTCCTGTAGCGGCGTCCGCGCCCCTGGCGGCGGCCAGTAGCGCTGGCTGCGGTCTGCGTCTGCCGCACAATGTCTGTCTGTTTGTCTGGTGGTAGTGCGTTCCCGTCATCTACTGCGTGTGCTTTTTTTGTTTCCTATGGAAGTCGCACAAGAATGAAACAGGTCGAAAACAAGGGCCACAGTACGCTCTTTAATACGCTGACAGGCGCGCATTTAACCGAAGATCATTGAAAGACCGGAGGCAACGCGTCGTCAATTTGGCATGGGTCAAAAAGTCCGAGACCGAGACCGAGACCGATGCGAAGACCGAGACCGAGACCGAGACCGACACCGAGGGGAAGACCGTTAATTGTGAATCAGCCTTAACGTTCTTCCCATCGGTCTGGGTCTCGGTCTTCACATGCCAAACAGCGAAGAGCGAGACGGAGACCGATGGGAAGACCGTTAATTGTGAATCAGCCTTTAACAGATCCAATACCAACCCGTGACGATTGAAGTCCTGACAGGCATGGAAGGCCTCTGGCGCTGTCTCGTTGAGCTGTCGGTCACTGACAAGGTCGCTGTCGACTCGACACTGGACCCGGACGACAGACGTTGCTGGGAATCCATAGCTTCCATTGATTTGCCCCAGTTGTCGTCTGTTTTCAGACCTTCTCTCACTCTGTCGCGACACTCCACTGAAAAAGTGTTCATCCGAGCATGACTCAAGGGGTTTGTTCGACCTCTCTAGACATGACGGGCCACACAAGCCACAACGACCAATCTAGAGAGGCGCGCGGCGCGAGCGAGACCGCTCAATAAAGATAAGCTTAGAAGGGGAGGGCGACAGAGCGAGGGACACGCTGCCAGCTAACGCGGCCAGCCGACCGATCTCTCCCTAATAGCACCAGTCGGCTGCACGCACACCCCCCACCCCCTCGAGAACTCAAACGCCGCAATGCGTGACTGACAAACGACGAAACGGTGGCGGTTAGCAGAACGCCAATGCTGACGAGAGACACACACACAGACAAACACGAACGCACGCACGCAATTGTGTACGCAATGTCATAGATAATTCAATGAATACACAAATACGCCCAATTATTCTTCGGCGGCATACATGCACCGCAACGCATCGCATACGGCGCGTCAGGGGTTTTCAGACAGAACGATGGTTTAAGACTCCTTTTCGTTAAGAAGGCTCAACTCAAACTTGACGTGACGAAAGGAAAGGCGTGACGTGAAATGCAAACGCACACAAACGCAAACCGTGCGCTGCCAAGCCACGTACGCATGCGCAGACAAGACACCTAGACACACACACATACACACGCACGCACGAACGCACGCACGCACGCACCCACACACACACACACACACACACACACACACACGGCGCACACACACACACACACACACACACACACACAAACACACACACACACACACACACAGGGCACAACATACACATTCCCTTTGTACTGTGCAGGGTGCAGCGTGCGTGCGAATGTGAAACGAAAACGTTTGCGCGCGAACCGTTAAATTTGAAATCCATAAAAGGGACAGTAGTGTGGTGCGTTAACGATGTTCAAATGGAAACAAACGATGTTCAAATGCTGCCGAGTCGCAGTCTGCGCGCAGTCGCTGCACTGTCGCCTGCGCCGAGACCGTCAGCCGCTCGCCCGTCGCGGCCATCAGCTCCCAGTCGGCGCACTCAACGAGCAGGTTGAACAGCTCCTGGGCGTCGTGCTGCCGGCTTCTGTCAGCAAAGCCCCACGCCGCCGAAAGGGAGCTCTGAAGAGGAAACGCATGAAAAAACGTCGTGAGAAAGCGACCGAGACGCTAGAGGCTTACCAGAAGCTCTGTAGGTCGGGCTGGGGTCTTGCGCCACAGCGACTGCAGGATCGAGAGGAGGCTGCACGCGCTGCAGTGGCACTGCTCCCAAGACGGAAAGGAGGCGCTGACGCTGTGCTCCCCCGTCAGGGGCACGTCGCCTTCCAGCTGCCTCGCGGCTCCCAATGTGCCAATTAAGCCCTACAAGATGCGACATTAACGGGTGGGGTGGCATGGCAGAAAACGTGGTTGCTCACGTTTTCGTGCGCCTCCTGGGGAGCCATGCCGCACTCCTTGATCAGCCGTCGGCTGCTCCGGTCTAGCTGCTGAGCGACCGCCTCCTGTGCGAGAAGCGGCCGGCACTGAGCATGGTGCACGGTCGACGCCGCTGCCGAGCGCGAGCGCCGACGGGGTCAACTGCGGTCGCGTGCCGACAGCCGAAGCAGGGTCGACGCCGCTGCCGAGCGCGAGCGCCGACGGGGTCGACCGCGGTCGCGTGTCGACAGCCGAAGCAGGGTCGACGCCGCTGCCGAGCGCGAGCGTCGACGGAGTCGATTGGGGCCGCGTATGTGTGGTTGAGCGCTTGCCGAACGCCTTCCTCTTGCCAACCTCTGCATCTCGTCTCGCACGCGCCTATCCACCGCGCTTTTGCTGACAGTGTGTCCAGTCAGCTCCTAGACAACAAGAAGCTTTGGCAAACATTTACAAAAATTATTGGTGACTGCGACTGCCGCACGCTAATTTCTTCAGCGGCTGAGCGAGCCGTTCGCGCTGATGTGCCGCTCCGCATTTCTTGTAGGATCTCGCGCACATCGTCCCTGCCCCAAACTTCGATCTCGATCTTGCGCTTCATCGTTTTGCTTGTTTCCGCGACTCTGATGCGATGCAGTTGAATTCGAATACAGAAAAACCGGCTATTCTGCGGAGGATACGGTGATCCCGCTGTGTCCCACGGTGTCCCACTAGGATTTTGAACATCGCAAACATGCGAGTAGTGTGCTTTGCCAAAAATTATAAAAAAGGGGGAGCAAGCGCATGTCCTGCGTTTTTTAACCTGTGTACTGTTTGGACTGATTTTTGACAGGGCATACGTTTCTGCAGCAGTCATCCTCTAAACCACCCGTGCGTTTTCTAAGGCTATCTGTCTAAAATGATAAAAGTGAGTGATTTGCAGTAGCGTAGATAATGTTTCGAAAGGAGGGGGGCGAAGTTCCAAAGGAAGTTTCCACTGTTCCACTGTTTCTGTTTTGGTTTTCACTTGCTTGCTTGCATACTACTTGCTACAAACTTGCTACTTTTAAGTTTTCACTACTGTTATAGGGATTGTTGCAATAAGCGCGTCTGACAAAAAAGGCATCGCCAGTTCTCAAAATGCAGAAAAATATGCAGAGTAACGTAATAAATAGTCTGAGAAACCGAAAAAGGGAGAGGGAGATCTGCGTCACTATTTTTGTGTCATTTTCAGTGCTTTATTGCCATAAGAGACCAAAATGGCGCTATTTAGACCCTCTTTTAAGATCCCCAGAATGCGGGCGATATTTTGGTTCAAAACGTTTCCATTCTGGTCACCGGCTACCCCACTTGGGTCCCAGGTATGGAACACCATCGCGCGTATCACTGAATCACATCAACACTTCTTTTTTACGCTAACAACTTCAGTCAACAGTTGGAAGAATGCACTCTTATCGGAAAATTCAATAGCTTTCGAGTTGTCTTTTAGAATCGTTTTGAATGGCAAGAAACCAGCTTTCACGACCTTCTGTGCCAGCCTTAGTTCTGCGACACTCGCTAAACCTGAAATTGGGCAGAAAATAGGCTTTGAAACCCAGACAGAATTACGTGCCTTTGCGTCTATGCTCCTCCAACGTATGCAAATTGACCATTTGTCCGCTGAGAGCAACGGTGTACCAACAAACGGCTTCTTTGGAATCAATCTTAAAATTGTGCAAATGAAGAAAATTAATGCATCTTACTAATAGTCACGAACGCACGCGTTCACGCAAGCACCAGCAGCCAGCACGTATGCAGACACGCAAGCACGGAAAGTCCTCAAAAGACCAACGGTTCTCATGCAGACAGTCGGATAGTTTTCAATTTTGTTCGCTTCGTATTCAACCTCCTTCCGCGTGTGCCCGCTGTGTTGCCACCCTGACTCAACTGTGTCAGCATCGCTGCGCTGCAAACTGTCCAAGAAATATCCCTCTGGAGCTCTCAAATCCAATTTCATGAGCGAATCGTGTTTTGTTTTCTAAATGGTGTTGTGTAGACTTTTTAGGAATTTATGAGAATCTCGTATGGCTCACAGGAACGTAATAGTGAAGTAATTTGTCCATAAGTTCGCACTTCTTTTCTCGCAACAAAAGTTCCCCAAATCGTTTGTTCATTGGGAGAAATACAGTGGATACATCGCGTTTCTGAAAACGAGGCGTTCTTTTTCGATTTCGACTTTTTGGAGTTTTGTCATGAGTACCACCAATTTATTGCACTGCCATAACAAACAATTATAAGTACTATTAGAACATTAGAGAAAACTTTGTTTCAATTTTTTCCCAAACTGTTTTTGTTGTTGATTGGATTGTTTGATTTGATTGATTATTGATTGATCAACAAGTTGATTGTTTATGGCCTTGTTGTTGGTTGTGCCAGCTTGACATGGATTCGTAGACACCATTCATGCGCACGCACAATGATACAAAGTGTATGTTAGATAGATGACTCACAAACAGCCCACAGCTTTCCAACGCTGACCAAAACGATAAAAATAGCTCGTCAGTCACATTTGGTTCAGTGGCTAATGAAGCGGTAACCTTGGCAGTGTGGTCTGAAAATCAACTTCTTTTATTGCAATTAATCAGAATGTCAAATTAGTTGCAAATTGGCGACGATTACCTCACCTGCGTTTCTAAACGCTACCAGACACTGGGGGTCGGGCCACGGATAGGCAAAAAAAATCGTGTAGGACGAAGTTTGAATTTCCCGCCAAATCGAGCGCCAAACTGCCGTGAAACGAGCAACTGAGCGGCAGCCATTTTTCCGCTAAGTCCAATGCAAATCGCTGGTGCTGCGCAGTTTTCAAAATGTGCAGCGACATTTTCTAGACTAGAAATTGACTGCAGCCCCTTTTGGTTCCTACTCTAGAAGGACGGGTGGGCGGGAAGACAGACCCCCCCCCCCCACCGCACCGCGACGCTAACGACGCTGCCCTAGCGCAGCCCAGTGGGTAAATAAAGTCCCGTTCTAGCAACAATTCATCGATTCGATGCCCCGCTGAGGGGAGTCCCGTTCTAGCAGGCAAGGGAACGAGACTGCGCCTTATCTATTTATCAAGATTGTGCCTGATATAGTGCTGAATTTGGCTGGGATGGTCTCAAAAAAACAGGGATGGTCCTATAATAAAGCAAATTTGGGAGAGCGTGTTACCAGGATTTCGCAATAAATGTGCGCCTTGCAAAAAAACGCAACAAACACATCGTCTGTTCACAAAATGCACACAAATATACATACCAAGCAATTGAACCCCCTTTTAAGATCACCAGAATGCTATTTTGGCGCAAAAAGTTTTCATTCTAGACACTAGCTACCCGACTTGGGTCCCAGGTATCGGAACACCATCACACGTAACACTGAATCACATCAACATTTCTTTTCTACTCTAACAGCTTCAGTCAACAGTTGGAAGAATGCACTCTTCTCAGAAAGTTCAATAGCTTTCGAGTTGTCTTTTAAAACCGTTTTGTATGGCACGAAACCAGCTTTCACCACCTTCTGTGCCAGTCTTAGTTCTGCGACCTTTGCTAAACCTGAAATTAGGCGAAAATAGGCTTTGCAACCCAGGCAGAATTACGTGCCTTTGCGTCTATGCTCCTCCAACGTATGCAAATTGACCATTTGTCCGCTGGGAGCAACGGTGTACCAACAAACGGCTTCTTCGGAACCAATCTTAAAGTTGCACAAATAAAGAAAATTAAGGAATTTTGCACATCACGCGCGCACGCACGCACGCAAAAAGTCCTCAAAAGACTAACGGTTCTCACGCATACAGTCGGATAGTTTTCAATTTTGTTCGCTTCGTATTCAACTTCCTTCTGCGTGTGCCCGCTCTGTTGCCACCCTGACTCAACTGTGTCAGCATCGCTGCGCTGCAAACTGTCCAAGAAATATCCATCGACCGCTCTCAAATCCAATTTCATGAGCTCATCGTGTTTTGTTTTCTAAAGAACCTTACGTAGCTTTTTGAGAATTTTATGAGAATTCGCGTAAGGCTCACAGGAACGTAATAGTGAAGTAATTCGTCCAGAAGTTCACACTTCTTCTCTCGCAACAAAAGTTCTCCAAATCGTATGTTCATTGGGTCAAATACAGTGGATGCAGCTCGTTTCTAAAAACGAGAGAATCAATAAACATTTTGTGTGCTTTTTTCATATCTTTTGTTTTCTTCAAAGCCCACTAAAAATAATAGCAGTAGCACCAATTTATATTTTGAGAAAACTATGTTTTCAATTTTTTTCTCCAACAGTTCGTCTCACGCCTACACGATCCGTTGTGGGTTGATTGCGACTTGCGACAGCTTACACCGTACATGGATTCGTATATACACCGTTTTCATACTCATACAGTGTATGTTAGAAAAAACTCACAAACAGCCCACAGCTTTCCAACGCTGACCAAAACGACAAAAATAGCTCATCAGTCACAGTCGGTTGAGTGGCTAATGAAGCGGTAACCGTAGCAGTGTGGTCTGAAAATCAACAAGGTACACTTGTTTAATTGAAATTAATCAGTAGAATGCCAAATGGAATGTTGCAAATTGACGACGATTAGCTCACCTGCGCTTCTAAACGCGACCAGGCACTGGGGGTCGGGCCACGGATAGGCGAAAAAATCGTGTCGGACGAAGTTTGAATTTCCCGCCAAATCGAGCGTCAAACTGCCGTGAAACGAGCAACTGAGCGGCAGCCATTTCTCCGCTAAGTCGAATGCAAATCGCTTGTGTTGTGCAGTTTTCAATATTTGCAGCGACATTTTTTACACCGCTCCGCTACGCGCTACTGTATCATAGGTGGGAGATCTCTAATATGCGGACAAGGCAGCACGGACAGACGCGCAAAGCATTTGAGCGTGAAAAAGGCAGTGTAGTGGAAGCGTGTATTGAATCATCTACACTCACCTCTTTGCTGATGGGAAACTGCTCGTTGACTTTGCTTCACGTTTCAAGGAACGGCGAACCAATCCAGTTACTGTACTCGCCCGAATACTTGTCCCAACTCTCTGATTAGGCCCGATTACTTGAGGATTTACGGTATGTACATTTGCAAAACGTAGGCAACTTGTTTCTTGCCAGCATTGCTGTGCATCAGACCGTACCGTGTCTTGCGTTGTGCTGTGCTGTTTTTTTTTGTTCGTGTCCATGTGTACGCCTCTGGTGGACTACCCAAACCGCAACCTCTATTCTAGGAGAAGCGTGCAACCTCATTTGCGTATCGAAGAACGCCGAATCTAGAAAGACTGCGAGCGGGGTGCGGTGCGGCGTATTTCCCGTCCGCTCATCCACGTCCACTTCAGTGTTGTCTCTTCGAAGTCGCTACTTGGCATGCGATGCTATGTATTGGTGCAAGTCGTTGACAGTCTGCATTTTCTCAGCGTCCTCGTCGGAAATTTTCAGTCCGAACGCCTCCTCCATCGCCATCACCAGCTCCACCGTGTCCAAACTGTCCGCTCCCAGGTCTTCGACAATATGAGCAGTCGGCGTCACCTATGAACACACCAAAATATCTCTGTTAACAGTGCGGCGGCGGCGACGTATTTCCGTAGTGAAAATGGCCTCCACGCCTAGACAAATAGAGCTAACAATAGAAAGTTTAATGTTAGACAGTTCCGTGACACAAATGAAAGCTTAGATAGTGGTCGTTTATTTATTCAACCTACCCTCTACCCTGGGCGTGTATTATAAGGGGGGGGGGGCGTTCTTTGGAGGATTTGCGTTAAGGTACAATTGAAATCAAGATCAAAGTTGAACTTATCAAATTGAACATGGAGCAGGTTGATGCATGTGTCCCTAAGAGAGAGAGCGTCAATGTCTAGTAAGGAGGACGCACTTCGGAGGCAGAGACGCCCAGCTGGTCTGCGATGACGTCATTGATCCTCTTCTTCAACTCCGGACTGATATCGCCGCTCGTCAAGGGGCTCGCCTGCTGGTTGGCTGCAAGCAAAGCGCGCAATTCCCTGTTGTGCACTGTCTAGCCTCGTGCGCGCGTGCGTGTCCGTGCGTGCGTGCGTGCGTGCGTGCGCGCGCGCGCGCGCGTGCGTTGCACCAGAGTACCATGCGTACAAGGTGTATCAAAACTATATGCACCCCCCCCCCCTAGGGAAATACTGGTTGGACGGATTTAGCTCAAATTCAACGGAGATGTAGGCCCAACAAAAATCCATGACCAGATTGAATTTCATGAGAAACGAACAACCGAGCGTCGAGATATGAGTAATCATCCAAGGTACAGTGAAGTATTACCGTAAAAACATTACTGCGTGTTTTATGGCAACAATTTCTCGTTGAATGGTAAACAACTGTTTTAAACGAGTGTCGAGGACCATGTCGCGCTTACGAAAGGTCAACGACACTGCCCAAGTGCGTCTCGTCGATGAAGCGGCTGCAGTGACTTTCCAAACGACACTCGACGCAGGTGCACAGTTCATCGCCTGAAAATGGGTGGCTCAGAAGCTGAAGCGATCGGACCGATGGGACAGAGAGCAGCATGACGTGGCCATCACTGACCGATCCGACGTCGGCCGACCACTGCTGATTCGCCAATAAACGGGTGAAGTGGTGACAGCAAGTCGAAATCTTTACTGACAAGATTTTTTACTGTACCTTGGATGATTGCTCATATCTCGACGCACGGTTGTTTGTTTTTCATGAAATTTAATTTGGTCATGTATTTTTGTTGGGCCTATATCTGTGTTGAATTTCAGCTAAATCCGTCCAACAGTATTTCTCTAGGGGGGTGCATATAGTTTTGATACACCCTGTACATACAGGTTATTTGGAATTGACACTGTCTCTCCCCACCCACAGGACAGTAAGTACCTTGCAGACCGCTGGCCAGCATCGCCAACTTTCGGTTGAGAGGCAGCATTTTCTTGGTTTCTTTCTCCGTTTTACCGCACAACAACTCTTGCTGCTTCTCTCTCTCTCTCTCTCTCTCTTACTTTCGGTAGCTCTAGGTCTCGCCCTCCGACTAAAATGCGCGGCGTCCAACGCGGTCGTCAACAGACGCAGAGTGCAACCATTCCTTTGGACTGGTTTTGTAGAGTCGTCAGCCCGCTGCGTTACACACGCAACGCGAAGGCTTTGGAGGAGGGTATGTAGGACGCGCTACACAACGATTGCGCTGCGCCTCTCTACCCCAGCCCCAGCCGTCACTGAACAGTACTGGCGCAATACGTTCGTTGCAGTCTTTTCGCAAATTAGAGTGGACTGAGAATGTGTATGCATGCTTATAGTAGGACTATGAATACGTACATGCAACCGACCGGTACGCACACACCCCACGAAAAGCTATACATTGTTCGTATTTCCCCAAAGTCGATGCACACGCTACCATCTCTGCATTCCTACCACGCCGACGCGTACCCTGCAAGGGTACAAAAGCGAACAGTGTAATACCGGCGGAAATGGCAAGCAAGAAGCAAGAAGCACTCGATTCTACTGAAACAGCGCCGTTCGTCTGTTGCAACAGACACCATCAAAGAACGTTTTCATACATTTTAAAACGTTTTCCTTCAGCAATGCGCTTTCTGAGCATTTTGTGTTCTGTGCGCCGCATTTATTACGACACTGTGCAAGAAAAACAAACAAACAAACAAACAGAAATCGACATAAAGGAGTTACGAGTTGATCGTCTCGTTGCTCCGGCGCCGTCTTCGTCCGCAGCTCAGGTGACACACGAGCAGAAGCATGCCCTGGAATGTTTCAATAATGCAATGTTTGGAGTTTGGAACCAAGCGCCCCATATCATAGATTTTATCCAATCAGACAATAAACCCTTTTCATTAGTGACACCTCGAATAGTGCCAGGATGACTTTAGTGCATCCAGCAGGTTCCTAATCCCATCCCCCCAATAGTGCCTCGGGGAAGGAGAGGTTTAAAGTAATGTTGAAAGAAAAGCCTGGGACACTATTAAAGAATTTTCGGTAGTGCAGAAGACGAAGCAGCATGTGTGTAGGCATTTTGTCTACTGCTTCCGATTTCACTTTCAATACTCCCCCTTTTTAGAGCGCCTGGGCTGGGATACGCGAAGTTGTATGCATTATGAGAGTGTTGGCAATGGATGCGTACAAGAGCGAGTAGAAGGAAGGCGACGATGGTCGAGGTCCACTCGAAACCAATGGCCTCTGTAAGCACCGAACCGACTGTGGGACCGATGAAGCAGCTGAACATTCGGCCATTCACTTGACACCACGCGTAATGCTTTTGCGCACGCCCAATGTGCTCAGCAGAACTGTATGTACAGGGTGTATCAAAACTATATGCACCCCCCCTAGGGAAATACTGGTTGGACGGATTTAGCTGAAATTTAACATAGATGTAGCCCCAACAAAAATACATGACCAAATTAATTTTCACGCAAATCGAACAACCGAGCGTCGAGATAGGAGCAATCATCCAAGGTACAGTGAAAAATCTTGCTGCTGTCACCACTTCACCGGTTTTTTGAAGAATCAGCAATGGTAGGCCGACGTCCGATCGGTCGGTGATGGCCAAGTCATGCGGTTCTCTGTTCCAGTGCTCGGTGATCCATCATTCCGATCGCTACAGCTTCTGCGGCCTGAGCCACTCAATTTCTGGTGATGAACTGTGCACCTGTTGCGTGCATTCGGAAAGTGACTGCAGCCGCTTCGTCGACGAGAGGCACTTGGTCAGTGTCGTTGGCCTTTCGTAAGCGCGACATGGCCCTCGACACTCGTTTAAAACAATTGTTTACATTCAACGAGAAATTGTTGCCATAAAACACGCAGTAATGTTTTTACGCAAAAACCAACTTTTTTTCACTGTACCTTGGATGATTGCTCCTATCTCGACGCTCGGTTGTTCGATTTGCGTGAAATTTAATTTGGTCATGTATTTTTGTTGGGGCTACATCTACGTTGAATTTCAGCTAAATCCGCCCAACCAGTATTTCCCTAGGGGGGGTGCATATAGTTTTGATACACCCTGTAGAGTCCTGCAGGAGAGGGAGGCCGCGCGCAGCGATAGGAAGGGAGGGCGGGAACTCCCCGCGGCGCCGGTGCGGCGGGGGGTCTCTCTTCCCGTCCCGTCCTTCTAGAGTGGGAAACAAAAAGGGGCTGCAGTTAATTTCTAGTCGCGTCCTCAGCGCTGGAGGAGGGCAGTGAACAACGCACTGGCGGCGGAAAAACGCTGATGACTGACAGCGACGCGCGAAGCACCATCGGAGGCTGACGACGAACGACACGACACAGTGCAGCTGCCCCACCACCAGCACCACCAGGCTCGGCAACAGCAACTCGACCTCGACTTCAGAAAAAATTCGTAACGCTAGAAATAAGGGGCCACACGGCACCAAACGCTACCGTAACCACCTAATTAAAGATTGAAAAAACGCCACACAATGGAGGTACCAAAACCAGCTCCATTGCGCTGCGCCTGAAAGGCGGGAGGACTATACCGTACCTCTCCTACCTCCTGTGATGAACGCCCACCCCTGCATGCCCTTCCCAACCGCTGGTGAGCGAGAGAACCCTCAAAAGCTTGGATACCGTACCCTCGACCGCGGGAAAATTTTTCCCGCAAAAACGGCCTCACCAAGATACCGTACATTTCATTTCCCGCGGGGGGGGGTGTTACTACTAGCACCGCTATGCTGTCCCTTCGCTTGACGCTTCGTACGCTACATATGATCTGAAGCTACTACCTCAGCGCCCCAGCCCATTGCTTGAGTTTGAGAAATTGCTGGAACGATATTGGAGATGGGGGGGGGGGCTGGTGCGGAGATTTCAGTTTGCTAGAGGAATAGAAGCTTGGCAGCAACGCTGACGTTCCGTAAGTGCAGCAAGGGAGTAGACAATCACCAGGGTTAAGTTTTGTTTATTAAAAAAAAATAACAAAACTATGTTTGCAAAATTTAAAAAAATTTCATGCATCCATGGGAGTCACAGCACAGACGGGCAGTATTATTGCCCACCTGTTCAATTCTAATAGAGGTAGTCGTTGCTAACTCGTCTAACTATGTAACCGCATCACATAGCGGAGGATTAAAAAATTTTGTTACTCACTCTGAAGATCACATCACATACGTTCTGAGGATCATGACCATCCAGTAGCTAGCTACTCATTCAAGTTAGCGCGCACCTTTTTATCATGTCTAAAGTGCATACAAGACGCACAAATCAATATTTGCATTGTGACCCCCTCCCCCCTGTTATATGAGGGTCCCCGATTTTTGAATTAGGACCACCCTATGGGAATCCTGCCGCATCGTTCGACGCTGACGCGCCGCGCACACACAAGCACACGGATGATGGATGGTAATGATAACGCACACGATGTGATGGACGATTAGATGATAACGTATGGAAGGAAGAAGGGACGCGTCTGCAAATTCCCGGCTAACGCACTTGTATCATGGGGGATTGGGAATTCGGACGCCTGGATCAACGAGGGATCAATTTGAGAACGTTCGCCGCGCCGGCCGCGACGGCCGCGACGATAACCGGACCCGCGTAGAAGGCCGCCGCGCCGCCGATGACGACGGCGGCCGTGCCGAGCGCGGCGCACGTGAAGTAGTAGTAGTACTGCTTCTTCTTCTTCTTCTTGGCAGCCTCGTCGTCTGCCTGACTCTTGGGTTTCTCGCCCTCTCCGCCAGGCGTCGCCTCGTCGTGCTGCGTCTCAGTCTTTGGATATGCTCGTTCTCGGCCCGTCTGACGGTTCCGCGTCGGCACCGCCGACTCCTCCTAAATGCACGTTTTGTTGGAGAACATCCTTTGTTTATTTATTTTTATTTACTTATTTATTTTTATTTTTATTCATTTTTTCCGCAACATGAACAAGTTGTTAGTGTACAGTAGCGCGTTTTTAAGAAACTACTATAGTGTTTGCAGATTTACAAACTGTTCACCGGTGTCACGGCGCGTTCTCTTGGCAGATTTTCCAGCTGCTCAAGAGCGCCTGTTTGTTTCTGTGGAGGCGAAAGGGAAGCTCTGAAATATTTATTTATTTGATCACCTGAAAAATCGAAAAATGAAATCAAATTAAAGCTACCTAGAGACTAGAGTTTACCTTGTGTCATTCTTCGGATCTATGCGTTCTCCGCCCATCTTGAATGTCTCATTGTTTGCTTTCGCCGGTTTTCCGACCTGCAAAATCAAATCTACGGTAACACAATAAGAAAAGACTAATGTTTTTTTTGCAAATTTACGAACTGTTCACCTGTGTAGCGGCGCGTTCTCTTGGGAGATTTTCCAGCTTTTCAAGAGTGCCCGTTTTTTCCTGCCGAAGTGAAGGAGGGGTCCTAAAATACCTATTTATTTTCAATAAAAAAAGAGAAATAAAATCAGACTAGAGTTTCATGCCAGCCCATTTTGTTTCAACCAACCTAATCGTTGCGTTTTAATTTCAAATTGAAACTACGCCTCAGCGAATGATGAGGGCCACGGGCACTACCGTTTCTTATGCCCTCCGGATATCATAGGCCATGGGCCGCATATCATAGGGGTGGGGCACTGACAATTTCATAGTCTTAAACGAAGCTTGCCCCTTTCATTATAAAGAATCGTAATGTCCTTCCCTGACTGATCCAACGTACCCAGAAGCTTGAAGATTTTCTGCTTGAATTTCGTCGTTCTCTCCCAATTGTTTCTCACGGTTCAGCAGTGCTTTGAGTTCCTCGTTGCTCCTCAGTTTTGCTTCAAGTTTTGCATTGAGGTGAGCCTTCTTAAACAAAAAAAAATGAACCTTAATTCTCCGTGAGCGCACGCACGCACGCACGCACGCACGCACGCACGCACGCACGCACGCACGCACGCACGCACGCACGCACGCACGCACGCACGCACGCACGCACGCACGCACGCACGCACGCACGCACGCACCCACGCACTCACGCACGCACGAACGCGCGCGCACGCACGCGTCCTGCACGTTCACGGTATTGTACCACCTGTCGGCTCAGCTTGTCAACGTTGCTGTTCAGCTTCTTGTTAGTCATTGTTGCGTTGCGGAGCTTCTACAAAACCCAAGCGTTGTTGTATACAGCTCGCAGCCGATGGAACGCTTGCTTGCTGGGTTGGCGAACGCGGGCGGGCGGACCCGAAGAACCAGTCACGAGAGCGGCTCCGCGCGCCCTGCAGTTGCGAACGTCAGTACCCCATGCGAATCGCCAGTGTTCGTCCGGCCCGCACGCACGCGCATGTACGTGTGTGCGTGCAAACAACTGTGCGTTCGGCGTCGACGAAAAAAGCGGTGATTCGATAGGTACCTCCGCTACGTCAGCGCTGTGCACATTGCACAACGAGCGCGGCCAGACACGCCAACGATTCGGACGGGCTCGTTCTGCTTTGCTCTCGTGTTTGCGCGTCGGCTAGCCCATTTCCTCGGTGAGGTTGCCTTTGAACAGCTGACAACTTGACAAGCTGGGTCGTCATGAGGAACAAGCATCTGAGAGAGGCACGCCTCCTCCTCGAGAAGACGAAGGTGCGGAGGCGAACCGTAGTAGCTCTATTCGTTTTTTTCTTTTCGCTTCTTTCTTGTTTTTTCACCCGCATTCGAAAATTGAATGTGTAGTGAGCTCTTGTCACGGCAGCCTGTCAAGGCGCAGCTTCAGGTGCGCAGTTTGAGGCGCGGGCTTCTCGAAGCTCGCGGTGAGAACAGGCGACTGCGGACGGAGGCGCGGCTCGTGCAGGCTGAGAAGGTCCAGAACGCGGCCAAGAAGTGCCAGCAGGCGACGTAGAGTAGATTTCTGGAGAGAACAATGCACTACACTACACCACAGTGCAGTGGCACTCGCTAAAAAGGATTCCAGTTTACAGGCAGAATTGGTGTGAGGCCGCGCAAACGGGCGCCGTCCAGCCAAACAAGGAGACTTCCAAGCTTGCGAACGCAACGATCTATGGGAAGTGCCAGCAGGCGACGTACATAGAGTAAATTTCTGGATGGAGCAATGCACTATATGTGTACGTGCAGGCAGTGCCACGCGCAAAAAGGATTTCACTTTCTAGGCAGAATTCGCCCAAGACCAATCAAACGAGCGCCGCCCAGCCCTACCAGGAGACTTCCGAGGCTGTGAACGCAGCAATTTCCGCTGGCGATAAGGTAAATTGTCTTTTGAGTGAATTAGTGCGTTCAACGCTCTGTAAGAATCAGAATCGAAATTCCGTAGTTGTTGGATATTGGGCAACGATAGGAGGCTGTCAATAGCCCATATGTAGCATATCATTGTTCATGACGCCTTCCGTTCTAGCTAGAGCCGCATAATTAGCCAAAGACACTCGAAAGAACGCCATCTGTAATCTGGCGCAGCGACAGCACGAGAAAATCCATTGAGAGGGAAATCCTCGATCTATAAAGAATCGAACCCAGAACCGTGCGCGCAGGGAGCCGATTCCCCACCACTAGGTCATACGCTGCCCTTAATACCGTAACCACGGGTGGTACCGTACGAGCGCAATTTGCATACCCGCAACGCAATAGGAGCAGCAGCAGAAGGCTCGCCGCAGCTACACGGAGCTGATCCGCGCTCACTGGCTCAAGGCGGCCATAGGGGGCTGCGTTGTCGTGGGAGCGACGGCCGCCGGGGTCGCCTACTTTGGCGGGCCGGCCGTGGCCTATGCCGCGGCCTATACCGCAGCCGGGGCGGCCTGCGCCGCCCTCACAAGAGCCGCCTGCTCTCCTTTGGGAAAGTTCGTCTTGCGCGTCCTCATTACGGTGTGCGAGAACAAGGGCTACAGCGTCTGCGTCAACTCGCCTCTCGGCCCCATCAGCGCCGACATCAAGCTGCACCCTCCGCGCTGAGCGGTCGCCGCCACAGTCCACTGGTGGCGCCATCGAACCAGAACCACTTCCAACAGTAATTGTCGGTCCCCAACAGCCCGGTACTTCAGTCAGTCTCAATGCGCCGTAGGAATATTCCAGCTTTGAAATACCGCACCAGTAGAATTTCGAGATTTGCGTATTTTCTTGTTACCATGTGTCGTGCGCCAGCCAGAGATGGGTCTACCGTACAGTAAACTCTCTAATCATCCCCTCTCAGCCTTCAGTCTTATGTATGTACTTGGACCTCCTATGGAACATTATCACAAGGGTCTAGATTTGCCATGTCTTGCGGTATGCAGTCTGCGGCGAGCAGACAAAAGTGGCACGTTGTTGTGGAAACTTGCTACCGTCAGCGCCCCAATAAGTAGTCTGACACGAGCTGAGCAGACGGCGCTCTTGGTGTTGCCGCGATGACTCGTGTCCCGATAATCCGTGCACACCGTGTGTCCGTCCGAATAATATACTAGGTTTACTATTGAAACTGAGCTTACCTATTTAAATTGACATTAAAGAACTATTTGCAGGCGTCTGCAAAAATTGCGAATATGTGATGCTCGGTGACAAGACTGTCACTGGTGGGTTGAATTGCCATATGCAAATGCATACGGTCATGATGATACATTGAGGCTGATGATGTGTGTGTGTGTGTGTGCGTGTGTGTGCAGTCGTGCTAAATAACGGCATGGCTCGCTATTTTCCCAATAAGGCGCGCGCGCGTGCGTGCGTGCGAGCGAGCGTGCGTGCGTGCGTGCGTGCGTGCGTGCGTGCGTGTGCGTTCGGGCGTGCGTGCGTGCGTGCGTGCGTGCGTGCGTGCGTGCGTGCGTGCGTGCGTGCGTGCGTGCGTGCGTGCGTGCGTGCGTGCGTGTGCGTTCGGGCGTGCGTGCAACAAAATATCAGGGAACTGACAACTCATCCTTGTCCACAACAATACTGCTGGTTTGCGATTTTGGTGTGGTGGGCGGTACCATGGCGCAATGATGGGTGAGCGCAAAAATAAAAAGAAAACAAAGCTCGGTGCCTGCACAGGGTGTTGACACAGGAGTTTATGTTCTTCGCCGACGTTCCCGTGCAAGAGGGAAGGGAACTGCATGGAAAGATAAGACGCTACGAACGGCGTGGCCTTCGTTTTTTTCAGCCTGAACGGCAAGGCAAAGCCACGTCTATACGTGCGTCCTCCTGTCGTAGCATTGCAGTCGTGATTCTCTGCACCAGCCAGAAAGACGAGACGAGTCGTGATTCTCTGCACCTCCGGCCGTGGCCGCGGCCAGCAAGCTGCGTGCAGGCCTAACGGCGCTGGCCGCCGACCCGGCCGCCACGACCGCTGCCGTCCGGGCGACGCTGCAATCGGCCATGCAGTTTCTGAGGGCAAATCCCCAGATCGCGGCCGGGTTGCTGTACCTGGTCAAACCACAGCTTAGCGGTGCGACGAGGCTGGCTGACGGAAACCAATCGCCAAAGGCTCCACCAGTGGATGGGGAGCCACAAGATCGTCATCGGAATTCCGTGCCCAGCGTTCGTCCCGCTAGCCGCCATCTTCGGCGGCCCTCTGGCTCTGGCCGCGGCCGGCCAGCTGCGGGCACGGGAAGGCCTAACGTCGCTGGCGACCGACCCGGCCGCTACCACCACCGCTGCCGTCCGGGCGACCGTGCACTTTCTGGGGGCGAATCTCCAGATCGCGCTGCCTGATCAAACCACAACTTAGGGGTGATAGTGATCCTTGCGACTCATTCTGCTCCGATATGGCTGTTTTTGTCGATGGTAACACTCGGTGAAATTATTGCATTGCCACGTACACGATTGCACTGGTCACTTTATGCAACCGTAACTCTTTGAGCCGCGTCGCGGACCATTTGGCCCGCCCGAGGACCGCCGCCGCGCCCTAGAAAAAAGCCGCGCCGCTAGCGGGGGACAATAAAAAACGCGATTTTTGCCAGGACGTCACACGATCCTGGTCCGCCGGGGCAACCGCCGCGCGACAAAAAAACGCGATACGAGGAATCCGTGGTGTCCAAAAACCTCGGATTAGGTGAACCGAGGATCGGAAAAGTGCAAAGATGTTGTTTGTGTTTCATGTATCCTTGGTACTTAGTGATCGAGGATGTTGGCATCCTTGTAATTTTTTAGTATTGGGTGAGTTGTTTGTCTGAATAAATTGCAAACGCATTTTCAAATTTCACAAATTCAATTCAATTTCAATTCAAACAATTCAATTTCAATTTCAAACACAACACTACAACAGCAGATCGCAAGAACGCAGCAGTCAAATGGGCGAGCGACCGGCTTTGGCTGTGATGCTGTTGCTACTGACCTAAACAAACGTGGTAGTTTACATTACATACACGTCATTAATTTTGATAAATTCAAGCTAGGTGTGCACTTATTAAATGTAAGTCAATCACAGCACACTATAAACGATAATGAAAAGAATCATGTAAAGTACACACTTATGTTTGGACAAGCTTACCAGGCAGCATAAAGAACGGCCCATCTAGCGTTGGAGCCTGTTCAGCATCAACTTTACGTGCATGTGAGCGTCTGTTAGTGTGAGGAGTGGGGCACACATAACTGACCGTCCTGTGGGTCCTGTGGCATTGCCTGTGCGTGCCCTTGACCGCCGCCTTGACCGCCGGCCTGCCAGCCCCACGCTGTCGGCTGGCCGAGCTGGTGCGTCGCCCACGCGACTGGCGCTGCCTGCGCCCAAGCTGAATGGACGGAAAACGACGCAAGTTGCGATCCGATTATTCTAGACACCGCGGATCTCACTCAGTCTCACTCGCTCACCTTGCTGAACTTGGTCGTGGCCGACGTTCTGCGTCGCCTGTGAGTGCCCTTGACCGCCGCCTCGGCCGCCGGCCTGCCAGCCCCACGCTGTCGGCTGGCCGAGCTGGTGCGTCGCCCACGGGACTGGCGCTGGCTGCGCCCAAGCTGAATGGACGGAAAACGACGCAAGTTGCGATCCGCTTATTCTGGACACCGCGGATTTCAGTCTCGCTCGCTCACCTTGCTGAACTTGGACATGGCTGACATTCTGCGTCGCCTGCTGCCCGACCGCCGCCTGACCGCCGGCCTGCCACCCCCACGCTGCCGCCTGCCGAGCTGGGGCGCCCCCCCCCCGCCTGCCGCTCCCTCCCCCAAGCCCCAAGGAACAAACACCAACTGCATCCATTCCCCGACACCGCCGACCCCCCCAGTCTCTCTCGCTCACCTTGCTGAACTTGGTCGTGGCCGACGTTCTGCGTCGCCTGTGAGTGCCCTTGACCGCCGCCTCGGCCGCCAGCCTGCCAGCCCCACGCTGTCGGCTGGCCGAGCGGGCGTCGCCCCCGGGACTGGCGCTGGTTGCGCCCAAGCTGAATGGACGGAAAACGACGCAAGTTGCGATCCGCTTATTCTGGACACCGCGGATCTCAGTCTCGCTCGCTCACCTTGCTGACTTGGCCGTGGCACATCGCGGCGCCGCGCCCGACCGCCGCCGGCCGCGGCCGCCAGCCCCACGCTGGCGGCTGGCCGAGCTGGTGCGCCCCACGCGACTGCCGCCTGCCTGCGCCCAAGCTGAATGGACGGAAAACGACGCAAGTTGCATCCTAGACACCGCGGATCTCACTCAGTCTCACTCGCTCACCTTGCTGAACTTGGTCGTGGCCGACGTTCTGCGTCGCCTGTGAGTGCCCTTGACCGCCGCCTCGGCCGCCGGCCTGCCAGCCCCACGCTGTCGGCTGGCCGAGCTGGTGTGTCGCCCACGGGACTGGCGCTGGCTGCGCCCAAGCTGAATGGACGGAAAACGACGCAAGTTGCGATCCGCTTATTCTGGACACCGCGGATCTCAGTCTCGCTCGCTCACCTTGCTGAACTTGGCCGTGGCTGACATTCTGCGTCGCCTGTGCGTGCCCTTGACCGCCGCCTTGGCCGCTGGCCTGCCAGCCCCACGCTGGCGGCTGGCCGAGCTGGTGCGTCGCCCACGCGACTGGCGCTGCCTGCGCCCAAGCTGAATGGACGGAAAACGACGCAAGTTGCGATCCGCTTATTCTGGACACCGCGGATCTCAGTCTCGCTCGCTCACCTTGACCTTGACCACCGGCCTGCCAGCTGGCTGGTGCTGGTTGCTGGCTCCCTCGGTCGGCGGCCATTCCTTAGTGTGCGGTCTTCTGTAGTTCTCTTCTCTTCTCTTTCAAGTCAAGTTCTCTTCTCTTCTCTTTCAAGACACTGGCCTGGCTGGCCACACTTATGGCTGCGCAGCGATCCTCGGTGAGTGAGTCGCGATATTTGAATGGCGGCGATCTTTGGTGTCTGCTTCTCGTGGCGGCTGCCTTTCGCATTGCGCCTCATTTGCTTCGGTCGGCATGGGGCGCTGTAAAGGCGCACTCACCTCCCCCCTCCCGCGCCCAATTTTTTGCTGGCAGCGCGGCCCGCACGTACGCGCGCGCGTACTCGCACGCAGCTGTGAACGCACGCTCGCGCTTTGTCACGTCGCACCTCCAGCACCCATTTTTAGAAAATGTGAAAAATGGTTACTCTCTTCTGGACAAGGGGCACAAACTGTATGTTGACAATCTCTACACGGTGAGTGTGCACTGCTTTGTGTAGAAAGAAACCAACCGATGGGTAATTTTACATTGTTCCTAGGAGGTCCTAGGATCTTATTTGTTGCTCTTGAATCCAGAGATGTGGACTGTACTGGGACTTTGAGAACCAACAAAGCATTCCTCCCAAAATGTTTGTGCATCACCAGTTTGTCGCAGCTCAAGGGTGCCTTATACAGACATGGTGATTTTGTCGTGGCCTTTGCCAATCAGGCCAATTTGTCCTTTACAAGCTGGAATGACAATAAACATGTCATTGTACTGTCAACACTGCCAGATATCACATCTGATGTGGGCTACTGCAAAGGGCGGGGCAACGTGCGAGCAGGCAGCAGCAAGAGGTTCACACAGCTTAGTCTGCCTCGCCCAGCAGTGGTCAAGGAATACACCCTTGGAATGAACTACATCGACGTTAGGTGGGGGTCCAGAAACACTGACATTCGAGTATACTGGCATACCAGTATACAAGCATACCAGAAACAACAACATCCCAGTATACCAGTATCCAAAAATTGTAACGATTTAGTGACCATCTGCAGGACATCTACAAGCGCCGAGTGAAGCGATACAAGTGGACTATGCGAACCCTTGAACATCACATTTTGGCTTGCGTGCACAATTCAATGCTTTTGAAGAAACAAGTTGATAACACCTCCAATTGGAGTGTGCTCAAGTTCAGGATGCAACTGATAGAGGACCTACTGAAACTGGCAAATTCGACGAAGCAGGCATGTGATACCATTGTGACTAGTTGGCAGTACGTCCGGAATGAACACTGTTATATCACTATATCGCAACGCATCACTCACATAAATTCACAAATAGAACACGGAATAACCATTACAGGTTCCATTGCCACTTGGAACGGCGCCTACGAAGAAGCCTGGTTCCATGGTGGCTGCAGAGCTACTGCACACCCACAAGTTGGTGCGCATGACCCCATCTGGTGATACGGAAGGCAGCAGCGGCTCCCAGCAGCGTATCCGAAGGAAGTGCCAGTCGTCGATGCCGTCGAGGCGGCACCGCCCTGGCCCTGGCCGCCATACCTCCAGCTGCAAAACCAAAACAGAATTCATGTGTGCCACCTGTACATCCCTTTGTGCTCCACAAACTGCTACTTACAGTGGCACGCCTCTTGCGTTTGAATGAGCAATGCGTCAGAGTCAAATTGCAATGACGTGCAATGCATAGCAAGTAGCAAGACCACAACAACAAATGCATATCTGGAATCTGTGAATGCGATCCCCGTATCGCGTGTTCCACGTAGCAAGCATCCTGCAAAATGCGCTGATAAGTACATCCCAGAATGACCTAGTACCATGGAAGTACCCATCCCTGCAGAAATTCGACCAAGGATACAGGTAATCGCAGGATCAAAAAATAACTCGTCCTCCTCGGAGAAGTTTTCCCATTTTTGACACTTTTTTCCCTCCTTGGATCGGGGTATCGATTGACTGATCCATGGATCTCGCTGCCCTTTGCGTCGCTAGAAAAAACACGCGTCGCTAGCGCGCGCGCGGGTGACGCGGCTCAAAGAGGTAACATGATTGCACAGCTCGTGCAATCGTGTAACAAGTAACATGATTGCATGGTTACCAGATTGCACTTGACACCGGTTGCCACCGCTGCTGCCCGTGAGGCGCTGCAATCGGCAAGGCAGTTTCTGAGGGCAAATCCTCATATCGCGGCCGGGTTGCTGTACCGGGTCAAAGCACTGCTTGGCGGTGCGACAAAGCCGGAAGCCGGGACACCCTGTATTTCTCGCTGCAACGTTCCCATTAATCCTGTTCCGAACACAAGAGTCGCTCTGGCAGGTGCCGTTGTGTGTAACACACGTAATGCAAACGCTGTGCATGCAAAGTAACGGGGTGTACATGAGTCTGCGTGTATGGTAGACCCATCATGCTACTTTTTGCAGCGTTTTCTCCCTTCAGACTTTGACGTGGAGGTGTTCGTGGAGACTTTTGATACCAGTATGCAGACACTTTGTGCGCTTGACTTTCTTTCAATTCTTCATATTCACGTACAGCTACATAGGTTCATATTCGGGACGGCCCAGTCGAGCCACAGGCCCACCGCAACACGTGACCGTGTCGTCGCTGATGGCGTGACCGTGACCATGCCACGCCCACGCCCCTTTCAACTGTCTCGCGTTTGGTATGGGGCAAAACCCACCAGCACCGTCCTCAAGGTCATGGAGGAGTGGATCGGCTCTAAATAGAGCCCAAACGCAAGGCATTTGGAACAGAATATAAACGGCTGACCGGATGTTTATCTTGTGCTCCGCCTGCGCCTGCGTACAAAGTGGAGAGCGTACACAGTGGAAGACAGCGTTCACAGAGAGGGTTCATAAACGGCGGTGTATACATGATATTATACGTACATAGCCTGGACGCTGCTTAGAACTTGCGTATTATCACCGATTTCGTACGTGCCCTTTTGCGCGTGACGTTGTCCGTTCCCGCTCCTCGGTCTTCATCGATTGCTGCTGACCCAGCGTCGTCACATGCGCTTGTAGACGCCGAGCACGCGCTGGCAGTTGGGACAGCTGTGGTGGACGTCCTTGCAGGCGTCGACGACGCAGGGCACCCAGGCGGCGATGAAGAAGACGAGCAGCAGCATCAGCACCAGCAGCCACGCCAGCGTGCCCACCTCGTAGCGCGTCGCCGTCACCACCGACGCCTGAGAGCCCAGCGATGTCGCGCCCGCTGCTCACACGCACGCAGCGGCATGCACGCAGGCGCCAGCACGCACGCACGCAGCGGCACGTACGCAGGCACCGGCACGCACGCACGCACAGGCACGCGCCTACCCCACGATTACGAACGCACTTGGCAGTAGGGGCAGGTCATAGTGACGGGCGTCTCTCCAAATCCATAAGGCTGCTGCATGACGTAGGTTTGCGTCACCATGGGTTGCTGTTGGTACGCTTGTTGTTGTTGCTGCTGGCCAGGCACGAACGGCGGTGGAGCTGCAATTGCGCATTTATTTTCATTTTTATTTTACCAAATCTATAGTTTCGGATTCAACTCGTGTTCATGTTTTTTTCAAATTTTTCTTTCGCAAAAAAGAAACGCGTCAAACCCGCTTGAGGAGGCTGCTGAGGGTAGGGAGGCGGTTGCGCATACTTCGTGGCGCTGCTCATTGCACCGTTGAAATTGCAATTGCCGTGTTGCTGCGTAGCCGACTCAACGCGCGGGTTTCTAGGGTGTGCACCACTGTAATGTCGCGACTAAAGTCGCAACATGTCGGTGCTTAAGCTAGTTCCACCCCTACTGGCGCGGAAATGGTTAGTCCATGAATGTTTCCTACTGTGCCTTAACACGCAAGAAGATCGATACGCGCAGGATCCTCGAGTCCTCCATTCAGCGAGGTTGCGCGCGTTCGTTTCGCTATTTTCACGCGCGTGTGCTTAGCTTCGCCCGTTCCCACCTTCTCCCCGTCCCCTTACCCACTTTTCTTCCTCCTGAGCCTTTTCCCCTCCCCACAGTACCAATCCCTCCTCTTCAGGTAGTTCCTTTCCCCCCCCCCCCTTCCCAGGTAGGAGGAGCGGTGCGTGTGCGCGAGCGCGTGTAGGTAGGAGCGCCCCTTAGTCTTTTGCGCCCCCGCCAGAAGAGCGATTTCCCCAAGAAAGTTGTGCTCCAGGGCGAGCGCGTGGTGAGCGCATCGAGGGCGACAGCAGCGAGGCAGGCGAGCGTGGAGTGTGGCGAAGCTTGGCGAAGTGTTTGAGCTTGCCTTCAGGAGAACCTTCAGTCTCGGCGTTTCGTGGAAGTCTGTCTGTCTGCCTGCGGTCGTGTGTCGATCGAGTTCTCTCTTACTCACGTCCGCCCTCGTAACGCACCAGTGCCCCTTCGCTCCGTACACTTATTAGGCAAGGCAATCTTCCCTCATCCATAACACCTGAGTCGACAGGTCGACGCGCCTTGCTAACAGGCAGAGCAGACAGCAGAACAAGCACAACAATCCCCCTCCTCTCAGGGACGAGTGCGGGATTTCGGCATCACTGTCAGCGTCACAGGACGAAGTGTCAGGCCAGGGTGCCCTAGTGAAAGAGGGGCCCCAGCCTACATTACAGTGGTCCGGACCATCGCTTTCTGTCCCACGGTTGTAGTGTCCTCTGTTCGCATTTTTCTTTGAAAATCGGAGATTTTTGCCCCCTGGGGTGGGTTCATCTCTGCCCAGCCCACGGGGAAGAGCGAGAAGCTCGGTGAAACAGGGTCGGTGGATAAGGGCACGGTGTGTTGTCCCCAGAGTTCGATTTCTGTGTGTGGTCCGCGGGAAAATGTCGCAAGCGGCGACTGGAGGCGCGCCGGCGGCCGCTGATGGCATGGGCGCGGGGGCGCAGCCGAGGTGCTGCGGATGTGGCCAGTGGGTGGCGTTGGACGTCGCCCGGGAGTGTGTTGCGGACGGCTGTCAAAATGTATATTGTCGCACGTGCGTCAGAGTTTGCCGGCCGCCACGCCAATGTGTCGCCCGTGCAGGAGGGGCGCCGGGAATGGCGCGTCTGAGGAGCCGCCGGGGGACGAAACCACAGGTGGATGCTGCGGAGACGTACGCGCAGATGTTGAGGGAGGCGACCCGGTTTACTCGCCCTTGCGCTCAGCGGTCGAGGGCTGGCCAGTTCTGTGGGGGGAATCCAGCGCGACCAACAACGGCGCCCGCCCTCCAGGAAGTGTCTCAGCGCCTCGCCTCGCTCGAGCTGGGGAGGAATAACCCGCCCGCAACCACAACTGTTGTCACGCCTACGCAACACACACAGCGACCATCCGAGTGCAGCAGTAGCAACGGCGGTGGCGGCGTTGGCGGCGGCAGGAGGGACGGCCGGCGGAGGAGCGAGGAGGACGGCGTGCAGGGCCGCAGGCAGCGCGGCGGTGGAGGAGCGAAGGCCACGAGCGCGGACGGGGGGACGCACACAAAGGGCCGCCGACGGCTGAAGAGAGCGGGCGGCGACGGGCGCAGGCGGAGGGAAGAGAGCGAGAGTAGCTGCGCGCCGTTGGATAGTGAGGAAGACGTGAGCGACAGAGAGCAGAGGAGGCGCATGGTGTATGCCGTGCGACGCTTCGCGGGACATGGAGGCGTCTCACGGTGGGGAGGACTCTGACTTTGCGCCGGCGCTGAACAGGTCGGCGTCACGGATGCGGAAGCGTCGCTGGGCCGGTGGCTCGCCCACCGCACCCGTGTTGGCAGAGGGAACCCACCAGCCAAAGCATTCCGCCGAACAACTCAAGCAGCAAACACGCATGGCGTCGGAGGAGAGAGGGCAAGGGAGATATGGAACCCCGGTGCAGTCGTCGGAGCAGAAGGTGTACAGGAGGGCGGCAGACGCCGACAGAGGCAGCCGTCCCTGCGTGGCAGACGCCGATCGAGGCAGCCATCGCAGCGCGCGCGTGTATGGTGCGGCAGACGCCGACAGAGGCAGCCGTCACCGCGAGGCAGACGCCGATCGAGGCAGCCGTCGCAACGCGCACATGTATGTAGAGGAGGTGCTCGACGACGAGGAGGAGTACTATGGTGCGGCAGACGCCGACAGAGGCAGCCGCTATAGGGAGGGCGGTGCGGCAGACGCCGACAGAGGCAGCCGTTATCGCGCGGCAGACGCCGACAGAGGCAGCCGCTATAGTGAGGGTGGTGCGGCAGACGCCGACAGAGGCAGCCGTTATTGCGCGGCAGACGCCGACAGAGGCAGCCGCTATAGTGAGGGCGGTGCGGCAGACGCCGACAGAGGCAGCCGTTACCGCGCGGCAGACGCCGACCGAGGCAGCCATCACCATGTGGCAGACGCCGACAGAGGCAGCCACTGCAATGTGCAGCGCCGAGAAGGCGCACACCGCCGAGAAGGGGTGCAGGAGCAGGAGTGGCGTCGAGAAGACGCGCAGCGCCGAGAAGGCGCGCACGGCCGAGAAGGCGTGCGATGGCAGGAAGAGGATGGCGACGAACAGCCGTGGATGAGAGGCCCACAGGGGCGGCACCGACAGTGGCGTGGGGCGGAGCAGCCCGAGGCGAGAGCAGCGCGGCTGCCGGGCAGTCGTCGTCAATTTGCCGATGTCGGTAGGTTCTTTGGTGACGGGCGCGATCAGGATTTGACGGTAGACGTGTTTCTGCATCGCTTTCACAGAAGGATGCATGTCGACCGCGTGCCGTATGAAGAGCAGGCGAGTGTGTTGGAGAGCTGGCTCGGTGGTGAAGCCGAGCGCGCCATTGTCCAGTATCAGGCGCAGAACGGTGTCGATCAGCTGTCTGTCGAGGAGATGGAAGACAAGCTGAGGCGTCTGTACGGCCCAAGTAACAATGCGACGTTGGCCTACTACAGGTTAGCCGAGGTGAAGTGGGATGGCAGGCCCGTCGAGTCCTGGTGTCCGACATTAGGCACCTGTTACGAGGGCAACCCGGACATACAGCGGAGCAGTGGAGAGAAGAGACCAAGCGGTGTCTCATTCGGGTGGTCCCTGAGCAGTATCAGTGGATCATGATCTCCAACGACTCGAAGGAACTTGAGGACGTGGTAGGCGTGCTGCAGCGAGCGGTGGAGCTCAGCGAGGCGTCGAAGGTTGCCGGCCAGCAGGAGGCGTTGGCAAGCAGGCAGCAGTCTGGTGGTCGTGGTAGCGACCAGCAGCCGAGGAATAGCCAGGGGCAGTTCTCGGGCTGGCACGATGGTCTTGGGCATGGTTTCGACCAGTCAGCTGCTGACCACCAGCCAGCGCCACAGCAACGGTTGGCGATCACGAGCAAACCAGTGCAGAACAGGTCTGGACCAGCACAGGGCGGACCACCCACGTGCTTTCGGTGCCAGCAGCCTGGCCATCTTGCTAGGGACTGTCCGTTCGTCTCTCAGCAGTTGTCTCGTGGTCAGGGGCGTGGTGGTAGCAACAACAGCTGGCGTGGACGACCGACGGCCCATGCAGTGGCGCTGAGAGGTGAGCCACCGGACGACGAGTCACAGGGGCCGGTTGTGGAAGAGCCGGATGAGGCAGAACAGCCACTGCAGAACGGGTCAGTGGCGGGCGCAGGGGCGCCGCAGGTCGATGAGAGTAGTGAGCGGCAGACGCCGGAGTCCGGCTGGGACGACTACATCGACAGGTCGCAAGGGCGAGCCTGTATGGGAGCCGTTGAGAATGCAGCAAGCGGTGAGAAGCCGAGGAGCTTGACGGAGGGGCCATCGGTTCTAGTAGGGGGGCCCGCTCCAGTGGTCGAAGTGGTGATTGACGGCAGGGAGAAACTGCGCGTCTTGGTGGACACCGGTGCGGGTCCAGCCATCATCATTGGCAAGTCCGTGTTGAAGCGCCTGTTCGGGCACTATACGGCTAGCCACTTCGACAGGCACTTGACGAAGCTCCGAGGAGCGAGCGTGACTCAGTGTAATGGCGATTCGTTGGCGATCTGGGGGCAGGTTGTGGTCGACGTGACGTTTGGCGCGGTCACCAAACCATTGCCGATTTTGGTCGTGAAGCGATTGAACGCGTCGCAGTACCACGAGGCCCTCATGGGGACGGCGGCATTGGTGAAATTGGGCTTTCGTCTGCTCACGCCGGATGGGCTGAGCATCATGGATGGCGTGCATGTTGAGTTTCAGGAGCCGTCGGAGGGTACAGGCCAGCGAATTGGAGGCAGAGGGATGGAGTCCTTCCCTGAGTCGATGAGCAAGCACCTGATGAATGTGGTGCACCGGTATTGTGTTGAGTGTGGATGGTTGGCTGACGCCAATGTGTCAGTGTGTGAGGCGAAGTTGTGTAAGCCCCACATGCCCTTTGCCAGACCGCAGATGGGTAACCCCAAACAGGCCAGGAAATGGGCCAGGCGGCGGCGCGGGTGCTATGGCGCATTCTGTCCAGAAGGCACCGGAATACCCGCTAGGGGCATGCGAGGCGTAACGCTAAATGAGGATGAGATGAGTAGTGGGGAGCCAGTGGTTGGCTTGGAGCCAGGTTTGTTGTTTGTGAATGGCACAGTGATGGCCGCGACGGAGTCACTGGCCAGGGAATCGAAACCCATGAGGCGGCATGGCTGGGATGGATTTTTGATCCCTGGGGAGAAGGACCAGTCCATGTCAAGTGGCTACAGTGAGGGGCGGTTGGCCTACGAGTTGCCCGGGACCCCATATGTCAAGGAGAAGCAGAAGGGGGGTTGGCCCAGACTCCGTACGAGTAGTGGTTCCACCCCTGGGTCGGTCTCGTTGGTAATGGCAAGGGACACATCGGTGGACATGATGGCATCGGGGGGACAGGCCCCACAGTTTGTGGTCCCGAGGGTGTCGGTTACTGCAGGGTCATTGCTGGACGTGCCCATTAAGGCGTTCTTGGTGCGTCAGCGGTCTCGGGGGGTGTCCGTTGTTCTGCCTAGACCCGAGACGTCGAGCGTGCAACGGCTGGCGGTCGAGCACATGGTGGGCGACGTCAAGGCGGCGAGCGGTGACGAGCTGGGCAGACGGTCGCGCAAGCGGGCGAGGTGGCGCAGTCGGTCAACAAGGGCGAGTCAGTCGGCAAGCATCGGCTGGGCCGAGCTGAGGGCGACATCGCCAAGCAAGCTCCAAGAAGTCAGCGCGCCTCGAGGAGAAGAAGCTCACTCAAGGCAGTTGAGCTGTAGCGAGCCCGCTGAGTCTGTAGAGCCCGTTGAGCAGCTAGACGAGCCATCGGTAGAGTTGGTAGAGTCAGAGTCGGGGACGGAGGCTACGGCCGACAGTAGTATGGGAAGCGAGGAGCCAGCGCTCACTAAAAGTGGTGTTGAGGGAGGGGCCCAAGGTGGGGAAGTCCCAGGCTGCACGGTCTCGTTGGTCCCTCCAGAGGCATACGCCACTTTGATGGAGGATGCCGAAGAGCAGATGGGGGTGCAGAGCGGTCCGCGTGAGCAGTGGCAAAGTGAGGAGTTCCGCTCAGAGCATCGAGACAAATACGTGGCGCAGCTTTCCCAGGAATTGCAAGAGACGGCGATGGGCGTCAAGCAGGATGACGTTGCTGGGCTAGTTCGTCTTGAGCGAAATTTGCGTATTCCTGTGTGGGAGCGCGTCATGTGGGAAACTTGTCTCTATGGCCTGAATCATATCTGGTATTCGGTGAGTGACAATGTGCGAGGCACTATTGTCTTGGCGCTGCTGGAAGGGCGTGCATTTTTGCAGCCACTCGATGTTGGAAGACAGTCTGTGTGTAGGCATGTTTGGGGGCTGGATACTGTGTCATTGACTGTCTCGATTATGGTTGCGCGTTTGGTGGGGACGTTTCCCAAGGGTAACCACAGTGCGTTTGTTGTGCCCATACGCAAGCCATATGTCCAGTGCATACCCCCATTGCCACTGAATTGGCGGAAGATCGAGAGTAAGGCGTTGTACAAGGCAATTCGCGAGAGTAAGTGGGAGGTTGGCGTGTTGAGAATTGTCTTGGACATTTGTAAGTACCAGTCGATGGTAGGGCAGGTTGTCGAGCCAGTGTTGGTTGAACTGCGCGACAGTTGTTGTACTTGTAGGTACCAGTGTCTGCGCGTTTGGATGGTTTGCTTGGAGGCTGAAATTGTTGGCTGGTGCTGGTTGGAGTGGATGTTCGCGAGCTACTCTGCGGTGTTGAGTGTGGAGAGCAGGCATAGGCGCGTGCGCTGCATGTTGTTTAGCCCTGTATTGCGCCCAGATGTTGTAGGTATTCCTACGGGCAGATGTAAGCAGGGGCTGCAGAGCCAGCTGAATGAGCTCCGAGATAATCACCCAATTGGCATGAGCTTTCGTATGTATGGCCAAGCGATGGTCTGTAAGGACAGTGCCTTCCAAAACTGGCTCGTGGAACTCGTGGAGGACATTGCCTCTGTTTCCCACATGGTCGGACGGGTGTCCGTTTGGGTCGCGCAGACAATTGGCCGGAAAAAGCGGTTGGACTTTGGCAGTGGATGCGCAGTCGGGTCCCCCGCAGAGCGTGGCGTCTGGCGGGAATCCACGGGGCCAATCGACCCCGAGTGCTGGTATGGCGCTGCTGCCGCCACTAGCCAAGTTCATGCGACAGCACGTCTTTGTGCATTGGGAGCAGAGAGGCGTAGTGGCGTTTGAAAGAACGTTTGGAGGAGAGGCCAGGAAAGGCGTTCTGTTTATTAACGAGGACATTTTGGAATTGGTATCGTAAAATCGGAGCTATCGGCAGTGAGCAGTCGACAAGTATTTGGGCTTTTGAACCCTGTCCAATGATGTATCTTCCTGTGCTGCTGAGTAAGGCGTCCGATGTTGTACTCGTGTTGCGTCGCTATCCCATTGTCTCTTTGGAGGTAGTTGACTGCATGATGGTGGCGCGAGTTTCTGTTGTGATGTGCATGTAAGGTATGAGTGCGTGCCTGGCTGGAACTTGGAAGAACTGGGAATCGGTGGTGAATGGTTGGGAGGTCGGTGCGGGTCATGTGAGAAGACTTTTTTTGAGGGTTGGTTGAGCATGCTAGTACCAGCGCGGGGCATATGGACTGGCGACTGTCAAGGTGTCTGAAGTTGCTGGGGCCAGGCAGGGAACTGCATTGTGTCAATGCCGCTGGACTGCTAGCTGTGCACCTAACTCTTGGATTTTTTGGTTACGTGGAGGAGGAGTTGCTGGAACTCATAGACAGCAACTCGTGGAAGGAGTAGGAGGCCGACTTGGACGTGCTGAAGTGAAAGTACAGGAAGTTGCGGGAGGACGCGTTGCATAGTCTGTCCAAGACATCCGTGTCAGACCCAGGAAGTGGTACTTGCGACTTTGTGCGAGTAACGACAGCACGGGCCTAGGCATTGTCTTGTGTACGTGTGTGTGTCGTCGTTTTTTGGCGGGTTTTTGTGACTTTAACCGGTTTGTGACGCGGAAGCTTTGTAGGATCCTGGTGAGCCCCCCCGGGAACTTTGGCTTTTTCGAACGGAGTTTCGAATACGTGCTGGGGGGGATGTAATGTCGCGACTAAAGTCGCAACATGTCGGTGCTTAAGACTAAGTTCCACCCCTAGCTGGCGCGGAAATGGTTAGTCCATAGAATGGTTTCGCGCTACTGTGGCCTTAAGCACGCAAGAAGATCGATACGCGCAGTGATTGGTCGCATCGAGGTCGACTGACCAATGTCCAGCGAGGGTGTCGCGCGCGTGTCGATTTCGCTAATTTTCGTAAGACGCGCGTGTGCTTAAGCGTGTGTTTCGCCCGTAAATCCGCCAGGCGTCGCTTCTCCCCAACGTATCCCCTGTAGAAGCGTCGTCACTTTTGTCGATTCCTGCCCTGTGGAGTGGCGACTTTTGTCGATTCCCCTCCCCCAGCGCAGTAGTGAGTCCAAAGGTCCCTGAGCGTGCTCGGATTCAGGCTGGGGATAGCGAGCATTCCTTTCCCCCCCCCCTTGAGCCCCAGGTAGTGAGGAGCGTGTGCGTGTGCGCGAGCGCGTGTAGGTAGGAGCGCCCCTTAGTATCTTTTGCGCGTGACCCGGCGCCAGAAGAAGGCGAATTTCCCCAAGAAAGTTGTGGGCTGCGGCAGGGCGAGAACGCGTGGTGCAGCGACATCGAGGGCGACAGCAGCGAGGACAGGCGAGCGTGGAGTGTGGCGTGCACAGCTTGGCGAAAGTGTTTGAGCTTGGCCTTCAGGAGAACCTTCAGTCTCGGCGTGTGTCGTGGAAGTCTGTCTGTCTGCCTGCGTGGTCGTGTGGGTCGATCGAAGTTCGTCTCTTGGTAGCTGCTGACGTCCGCCCTCGTGGTAACGTTCACCAGTGCCCTGAGTGCGTCAACTTCGCGTCCGGTAACACTTATTAGGCAAGGCAAATCTTCCCTTCATCCAGTAGACAGGTGCCTGAGTCGACAGGTGTCGACGCGCCTTGCTAAGCAGTGCAGAGCAGACAGCAGAACAAGCAGGACAACAATCCCCACTCCTCTCAGGGACGAGTGCGGGATTTCGGCATCACTGTCAGCGTCACAGGACGAAGTGTCAGGCCAGGGTGCCCTAGTGAAAGAGGGGCCCCAGCCTTGACATTACACCACTACACTGGCTTGGCGTCGCAAAAATTCTCGCGCTCTGTGTGGGAGAGCGAGCACAGCGCGGGCGCACGATTCACAGCGCGGGGGGGGGGCTGCTATAGCAACGGGTAGAATCGACAGAATTGACGCCCCACGCACACACGGACCGACGCACGCACGCACCGGTCGCGCAATGGAGGCCGTTGTGGGGCGAACGACGCACACCCGAATGACGTCACGCGCAACTGTTGGGGGTGGAGATGGCCGATTGACAGAATGCAAACTTCTTGTGACACACCATGTGTCGGACTTATACTAAGGTGTGGGGTTTAGGTGGTGCAGAATTATGCTCTGTTGGATGTCTACAGCCCCCCCCCCTCTTTCGAAGCGCCGGCAGCCACCTACGCCCATCGATGCGTCACGCATGGTGGGAAGTGTTACGTTCCACTTTGCTTGAGCGGGAACACACGTACACGGACACTGCGGCGTTCAGTTTTGCATACACTCTTCCAAAGCAGCCATAGTCAGAGAGCTTGCACAAAACGAGCCGCAGTATTTCAGGGTGAAAGAGGGTGGGGGGACAAGTACAAACGAACAAATGTGCACAAAAGACCAATCTGTCTTGTGAGGCATTAATTAATTAATTAGTCGGTGGCGTCTGGCTCCTCGTCGTCGACCACTTCCGGGAAGCACTTGACCAATTGCTGCAAAGGAGAAATGCGCACGCATGTTCGTGCGTGCGTGCGTGAGTCACGAACCGACATGACGGCCCTGCACTGGCGTCGCGTGAGCTGACAAATCTCGGGAGCCGACTTTTTGCCGGCGCCTCCGCAATTTTTGCACCGCTCCCACGCGCCGTCTTCACTGTCGATGGCCACGCTCAAGTCGTGTGGGATCGCCCTGTGCAGCGCACCTTTGAGCAGCTGCGTTCTCGCTGAAGCAAATTGCGAACGTACGATAAATCCTCCTGTGAGAGCGTTGAGACTTCAGATAGAGAACATCAAATAGAGAGGTCTTTTATGATGTTCGTCACACCCTCGCTCAGCTAGTTAAACACGGTACACAAAGACACCAATATCTCAACTCCTGCAATAGGTGACCGGGCGGACAGTACCCATTAACTCAGTTTGAGTTTGAGTCCGACTCACTGCGGGTGTCGGCCGCTTTCTTATGCGCGTCGACGAGCTGTCGAAGGAGTTCCTGCTGTCGGAGGCGCTCGGCAGCGATGCCGAACTCGAATTTGTCGTCGTCAGCCTCTGTCGACGCGTCGTCCTTGCCGCTCTCGACGCCTGCCGAGATCTGCAGCTGAGGAGCCGCCATCTGTCGGTTATAGCGGACAGCTTAAACGTGTAGCAATTTCGATAAACACTTTTTTCACACAAATTAATAAAAAAACTCGTCCCAGCGACTACTAAGGCCGACGCTATGACCAGCAGCCTATCGCTGACGCTTGTGTTGTGCGTGCGTGCCACTTGCTCATAACCCACACGTGCATCGAAAAAATTCACAAATTTACAAATAAATGTATCAAAATCATAGCCGGTGGGACGTAAAGCAGAGCCCGCTCGCTCGCACTAACTATCGCGTTCCTTTATTCAGGGAAAGAATGTTCTGGCCGTACGGTACAACGAGAGGCGCGTACGCACGCACGCAAGCACGCACGAACGACCGCGCAAAATATGTCACTGCAGTAGCACATGACCAGCGAACGACACCAAAATTACCACCACGATTTATAAATGGTTGCGAGTGGTGGGACACACACACGACGGCTGCGAGAATCGCCCCACCAGGGCGTTTGAAGGGACATCCATCCGAGACCCGCGACGCGACACACTGCGCGGCGCCACATAAAGATACGAACGGATCAGCTCGACTTGACGGGTGCTAGAGCGGCTCTCTTTCTATCTCTGCTTCTCCGATGCTGTCCTCATAACGCCGCCGCGCCTGGCCCATCCGACACGGGTACAAAGGTCGAAGCGCTAAGTGGAGTGAACCCGGACGCATGATGATGAAGCTGGTGAAGCGTTTCGACTCACAATTTCGTCGTCGTCGTCGTCGTCGTCGTCGCTGTCCCCGCGTCCGCGTCGACAGGCGCCTGGGGCGGCGGACCGCCCGGGTCGTCGGGTACGACGGCGCCGTCGACCGAGGCGCGTCGAGTCGCCGGCGACGGGGACGCCGACCGCTCGCGCCGGGGCGGCGGCGTCCTCGAGCGCGACCTCTCGCGCCTGTCGGAGCGGTGCTGCTGCCGACCGGAGCGGTCGCGTGGCGAGCGCGACCGCCGGCCGCGTCGACGCTCGTCAATGGGCGAGGAGCGCCGCCGGCGACGGCGCGGCGGAGTCGGCGATCGTCGGCCGCTGCCGGCCATCGAGAAGCTGTTCCGGCCGCGGCTGTGCTGCTGCTGGCCGTAGTAGCTGGGCGAGCGGCGGCGCCAGCCGCCGCCACGTCGGCCCTCCCAGGAGCGGCGGCCGCCTCTGCGCTGGTCGGTCCTGAAAAGAGGTGGACCAATCGAGTGGCCTTGGTGGCCTGCTCGTCTGCCGGATGGCGCACCTGAAGTCGCCAGCGCCGGGTCCGTCAGGGCGCTGTCGGTTGTTGTCGAGCGCCACCTCGCGCGCGCCGACGCCGCTCGAGTTGAAGGAGACGATCATGGAGTCGACGTCCACCTCCTTCTTCTCGTTCTCGTGATGCACAAAGCGGCACTTCTCGCCGAACGTGCACCGGCCGGCCAGGAAGTAGGGACACTGCTTGCGGCCCGCTTGCGCTGGCGCCGACGACGCTTCTGCAGCTGCGAGAGGGTAACTGGTCACCGGGCCGAGACAATGCCGCTCTTTACCAGTCGCCGTGGCGGACTCGACGGGTTTGTCGGTCGACGCTGTCGACGGCTGGCCGGTGGATGCCGTCGCCGTCGCGTGGGGCAGTCCGTTGTTGGCGTTGGTGGGTATAAAAGGAGGCGGTGGCACGGAGGTCCAGGGCATGGGCGGAGGAGGGAAGGGCATGCGGCCGTCGCCCGCGAAAGGCGGCGGCGGCGGCGGCAGGAAGGGCGGCGGAGGGCCGCCCATCATTTGAGCGGGACCTGCGAGAAACTCAGAGTCGTCAGTTGGTCGTTCACGCCTTCTGGTAGTGATAAAACTCCACTAGTACCGAAGGGCGGGAGCGGGAAGGGCGGGGGGACGGGCACGGGTGCGGGAACGACTGCGCCGTCGGCGGTGGAAGCCGTCGGGCCGTCCGGTGCCGCTGCCTGCGGCGGCGAGCCGGGCAGCACCGTCGACGACGACGAGCTCTTGTCGGCGGCGCCGACAGGGGCCGTCTCTTCGTCCTCCTGTGAATCGCGACTGACCACCGTAAAAAAAAAAATAATCGAAACACACCTCCTCCAGAGGGATCCTCTTGGCGAACTTGTCCCTCTCCGCCGCCGCGCTCTGGTGGGCCGACGCCATGAGCGCGTCCGTCTCGGTGGGGTTATTCGGAATGCTGTGGGTGGGTACGGTATTCGGTATACGTCTCTTTCATTTTTCATTGTGAAAAGGCGAATTGACGCACTGCCAGTTGCCAAAGTCGACGGCGGGAGAGGCGGCCTGGCGTCTGGCCTCGGCCTCCCTCTCGACACTCTTGCAGCCCGGCTGGTCGAACGCGTCGGCGCCGTCGACAGCGAGAAGGCGCCACTGGAATCGAAAGTGACGCGCGACAAATGTTGTCGATACAACGGCAGACTGTACTATCGATAACTCTTGGAATCCTCAACCGAATTCGACGATTCTTTTTTCAGACAAAATCCTAAAGTCTTGAGTTAAGTGTTCCAAATTTTATAACAATCTGACAAAGGAAACAAAAGTTATTCAAAAAAGAAATGTGATAATTTAAAATAAACACCCTATAGATTTGACAACGCTATTCGCAGTGTAAGAACGGCCCAATACCTATCGTGTTCGCAAGTGGGAGAGACGGTTTGGCGAGGGGGGGGGGGGAGATCACCCCCAAAGGTTCAACTTGTCAAATAATGGTCAAAGTGTTTTATTATAGAACAATTGCGT
Organism: Paralinhomoeus sp. GSCO2_6; assembly: GCA_030248085.1. Classification (NCBI taxonomy): domain Eukaryota; kingdom Metazoa; phylum Nematoda; class Chromadorea; order Monhysterida; family Linhomoeidae; genus Paralinhomoeus; species Paralinhomoeus sp. GSCO2_6. The sequence continues at coordinate 49,395 of JASAMY010001127.1, forward strand.
TATTATTTAGACGGTTCATCGCAAAACACTGACAAGTACGCAGCAGGCGTTCACTTTTTCATTGTTTTCCGCATACACAGTTAGCTACATGCGCCCTTCAAGTGTGTGTGTGTCTGTATGTGTGTGCGTGCGTGTGTGCGTGCGTGCGTGTGTGCGTGCGTGAGTGTGTGCGTGTGCGTGCGTGCGGGTCAGACCCCGTTACAGGCACGCTCCACGATGCCGGCTCACCGTCATGAATTCCTGCTCTCCATGAGTCGCGACGCTCGTCGCCAGCTGGGGCTGCTGCGCCAGACGGCGTCCTGGGGCGTGGAAGTCGCTCCTCTCGAGCAGCAGTCGCTCCTGCTGCGCCTCCTTCGCTCGCATGTCCGTCGTCGTCCAGTGGTGTCTCGGCTGCGTCGGTGTCGTCGTCAGCTTCGCGGCAGCTGTCGACGACGACGACGACGGACTGGCGTCGTCGTCGTCGTCGTCGTCGGTGTCGAAGACGTGCACGCGCTCGAGGGCGGCGGCGAAGGAGACGCGCTTCTTCGGCAAGCCGGACGCACGCCCGCCGACGCCGCCACTCCCGAAACTGTCCGCGGTCGGAGGAGAGGACGACGACAACGGCGCCGCTCGACGCGGAGTGACACCACCACCACCACCACGCCCCGAAGCGGTCTTGGTGGGAGCCGGCTCGGAGTGGGTGTGGAGGAATGCGGCTTGGGGCAACGGCTGAAATCCACGAACGGAATTCGACAGAATGCGGTGGGAATGAGCACATGAGAGCCCGCCGCAGAACGAGACCTCACTGGGGTGGTCTCTTTGCAAGACGCGTCAATGCGTGAACCCCATTCAACGGAATGCTGCAGTTATATCGTCACACACACGCAGACGCGAAACGAATACACGAATATAAGGGCCGACCGGCGTCGTCTTGCTGGCAATCTTTTTGCGCTTGATGGTGCCGACGCGACGTTTGCTCTCCGTCTCTTTGCTGGCCGCCGTCAGGGCCAGCATAAAACTCATGCCGGACGACGACGCTAAAGGCGCCCAGAAGAAGTGCGTGGACAGCGTAGTGCTTAGTCGAATAGAATAGTCAGAGAATTCAGACGTGAGCATAGCGGTACTGGGCCAGATACGGTGTGGGGGGGGGGCGGTAGCTGATTAGAGGATTTCTGGGGAATGGGGAAGGCGATTTAGAAGGCATACCTGCAAGTAGGAGCCTTCCCCAGACACAAGGCAGCCCCCCCCCCACACACACACACATATTTTCACCCTGCTTAAAATTAAAAAAAAGTTATGGTGTTGTGAGTACAAAGACTGAAGCGACGCTGCTTCGACCAAAAAGTGCAAACGTTGACTACTCCCCACTCCAGTTAGAGTTAGACAAATTCGAGCGGTTACATTTTACATTGGACTACACCCCCCCCCCCTTGCAGGTATGTTCGAGGGGCTAAGCCATGTGGGTGCAGCATCCAAAAGGCAAGACACATCCGCGTTGTGGTAGATCGCAGTGTTGTTCCTTCAACTGCTGATTCGGTGGTGTACTGTAAGTGTACTTGTGTGCGACACCTTTGGCCGGTGCTGTCGGCGCTGGGGCCGCCTTGTCGGCGGCGCCGTCGGTCGGCGTCGACGCCTTGCTGTCCGAGGACGAGCTCTTCTTGACGACCGACGCCGGCTCGCTCTCCAGTCCTCGAATTGATTAAATGAATAAATTAAAGTGAAATTCACAGCCACCCAAGCGCTGCGTTCACGTCACAATGCAGCTGGTCAACCAAGCCAGTCAGAGTCAGATAACAAATTGACCCAGACTACCGATCCGTTAGGTACACATGCACACCGTTCGACAGTCTCCCGTGGTCGCTCACAGTTCGAGCTCAAACCAAACGCGCTGACTCCACATACTATGTAGCGCAGTAGTACTAGTAGTACCGTATACCTGTGAGTCTGAGTTTCGTGGGCGCCACCTTGGCCGTGGGCCTTCTTCTCTTGGGCGTCGGCGTCGACGACGAGTCGTCAGAGGGCGTCGTCGTCGCTGTCGAGTTGTTGTCGACCGACAGTCTCTTGTTCGTCAGCGTCGTCCGCAGGCCGTCGGCGGACGCAGGCGACTTGCCGCCACCGCCGCTGCCGACAACCGGTGTAGTCAGTGGCACCGGCTTGTCGACAGCTCCGTCAGCAGACGCCGACTTGTCGACGGGCGACGGCATGGCGAGCAGCTCGCTCTTCCACTTGCCCACGAGCTTGTTGGCCAGCCGCTGCACTACTGAATTCGTCGTGCGGTCCCCACAGACACTTTTCGCAGTTTCTCGACACGCGAGAGCTCGGTCGTCGAACCCTGATGCGAGCAGTGCTTCGACAACTTCTGCAGCAGGCGCGGCACGGAGCTGGACTTGAGCATGTCGAGCGTGACCGTCACGCTCTCGATGCGGTACAACAGACGCGCCAGCTCCGTCCAGCGGCCGGCGTCGCGCAATGTCTCCACTCGACCACCCAGCGTCGTCCACTCGACGCCGCCTGACGAAGACGACGAGGTGTCGACGACAAGCGGCGCTCTAAAGACTAGCGGGTCAAACTCAACACAGGGCGGGTCGCAGCAGTAGACGACGAACTGCTCTTTCGGTTCAGTCAGCCGCGCACGCACGCACGCACACACACATGCACAAAAGTACAAAGTCGACGGTCGTGTAGAGCTGAAGCTTCAAAAGTTCAGTTTCGTCCAGGGTTGCACAATTTAAAAAAAAAAAGTTTTTTTTTTTTAAAAGTTGGATTTTTTTTTTAAATTAAAAAAAAAATTTTTTTTCTGTTTTTGGGTAAAATTTAGCTTTTGAGTGGCAAAAAGGCGTTTAAAAGGTGTTTAGATGGTACAATTAGTAGTTATTCATGCATAAACCTGCTTATTAGCACCAAAACTAAGCTCTTTTTGGGGTTCCCAACTGGTTCCCAACATAGTGTGATACCGTACACGACCATTTAGAGGCAGCGGCTTTGTCACCATTTGACTAAAACGATGCTAAATATGCTTCTAAAGGCTTTAGGGAAGCACTAGTACTTGTGTTTGACACTCCAATAGGCTAAAAGTATCTTATAGTAACCGGTATTTAGCACCAATGATCGCTCCTAAGTCAATTTAAAAAAAAAAAATTTAAAAAAAAAAAATTTTTTTTTTAACTTAAAAAAAAACTTGAATTTTTTTTTTTATGCAACCCTGGTTTCGTCCGAACGCTCTAGATTCAAATTCGGTCGTAAATAAATTAAAACTTTCAATCGCCATCTCTTCCTCCCTAGCGCGGCGTCAGAAAACGAAACACACGCAAGTTAATTGCTGGCCATGACTTCGGCCCATAAGCCGATTTGAAACGCGACGAACGGAAATTTTGGCAAAGAAAACGTTCCGTCGACGAAATTCGACGAAACAGTTGCGAACGACGGCTCTCTGAGTCGCAGCAACTCGCACCGTTTTCCGTCCTCCTCGCCAGGTGGAATGTCGGCATCGTCGACGCCGGCGTCGACAGATTCGGCAGGGGCTGTCGATGCCGACGCCGCCTTGTTGGGCGGGAAATAGCTGAAGCCGGCACCGCCGTCCAGCTCGGGAGAATATTCGGAGCTGCCGCTGCTGCCGACGAGCGCGGCCGCGGCCGCGGCAGCCGCCGTGTCAACGCGCAGTCGCCGACGAGTTGGCGGCGCCGCCATCGGAATTCGGAAATGGAAGGTACAATTTTTTTTGAATTTCTCAAGAAATTCTGGTCGGCGTGCGTCGCGTCCGTCGTCCCCCGGCGCCGACCGACCCTCTCAACGATCGCAATCGGCGACTCCCGACGACAACATGACTCGAACTCGATCTATGGATTATCACAACAAGAATGCGCATCAAACGCGAGACGAACGCACGCTGTGGCACGCGACAACGCGTATTTGCACTTCACTACGCGGAAAATTTCGCCGAATTTTCGCCGAAGTTTCGCCGATCGCAAATTTCAATTGGTTCTGTTTTACGCGCCTTCCACCTTCTTTTGCATTTTACACTACATTGTAGCTGCCTACTCAGCATATTTGATTGTTGATTTAGTCTGAGTGTTGTTGTTGAAACGGTAAGAAGCGGCTGCGGCTGCTTCCTCGGCCTCGCTCTGTCTCGGTCTGGCGGGATAGCTGCGGGAGAGACATCCGCGCCTGTTGATGACGACCGGTGTCGTGGCGAGGACCTCCCTTCCTCGGGGCCGAGGTCGGACCGCAACCGCGAGCGGTCAAGCGGTCAGCTAGTGAGGGCTGTCAAGCGGCAAGCTATGTAGTGAGGGGTTGGTCACTGCAATCACTGTTGGGCGCGATAGGGTCCTGGGGCCCCAAAAGTTGGCCATTACGTCACCCCGGTTAGCGCTACCACAATTTCAAACGACGCGCGAGAGCGTTGCGGATCCGACGCCCTTTCTCATCCTGGGCTGAGCTAGAAGCATGAAGCGGAGAGACAAGTTTGAGAAGACTATGCGTGCGCCAAATGCTGTTGCTCGCCCATGCTCGCTCGAGCCGGAACTGCTGCCAGCAACCCAGAACAGTGCGCAACGTGTTACTATCATGGCGTTGTCGTCGACGCCGCCGACGCGAACCACGTCTTGTTTGACATGGTTTTGATTTCTTTTGTCTGGAGACGCCAGCTAGACTGTGCATCGAATGTTTAAAGAACAAACTTAAACCGCATGCAGCGGTCATGCAAAATGCGCCATATCGTTTGTTAGCTACTGCCTACTGATCGATGACTCTGTCTCAATAGCTTCTCGTTATCAGCTTTGAATTCATCAACGCAATGCAATAGTGAAGTGTTGATTTCCAGTAGTGAAGTGTTTAACGCACCCGCGACAATACCAGTGCTATGCAGCACACCAATATGTTGCCGCTCTTCGAAATCATTTTTACCATTTTTACGACCGACAAACAAACCGCACCGCAATACCAAGGGCCTAGTTTACCTAAAAGGGCTATCAATGAACAACGGCCAGTTGGGAGGGTCGTGGTGCAGGAGCGGACTGGCAGGTGGGGCGTGGAACAAGTTTGAATGTCTAAACGCGACGCTACGAGGGGCGGATAAACCGCACATACAGCCTGTACCCGTTTCTTTTGCCGTGACCGTAGCATTCTTCATTCTTTGATCTGATGATTCAAAGAACGCTTAGGCTTAGGTTACGATTTGGCGCACGCGCACGCAGGCTCTAACATTGGACAATTTGGTGCAGTGCAGTGTGGTGTAGGTAGATGTCGACACCGAGCAGGACGGAGGCGCCGAAGAGGGTGAGCTTGAGCAACTCGATTCCAAAAAGCTGTGCGTGCTTCAGTTTCATGACCGTGACACCAGCAGTGCACAGCACCGCAATGTAGTGTGACCCGACATTGTCCCTATTTGGACCAAACCAGTACCTTACGGTATTTTTACACGGTCTTACGAGTCTAAGGAGCACTGACTCTGTCATGCCGAACCGCACTGACATTGTCACACCCACCCCGCCTCTCGGTGGCTCGTTCACAAACGCGCAATCGCACGCGAGTCATTTCAGATTCCGCGTGTTGCTTTGGCGGCTTTGACAGCGCCTTGAAGGGAGTGACGACAGTTTGCACAAACGAGAAGAGAGAAGATTCGCATCAACACCTACCGAGCGTCGAGTGGTTCTTGCGTCTTTGGTCTTTGTTCGAATCTTTGTACTAGTGTACCTACATAGTAGCTACAACAATAGCTTGAAACGCGCACTTCTTTTGCTGTATGAACTTGCTGCAGCTGCGGACGCAAAATGGTACACCCATTTCGTGGTTCGTCTTTCAGCAAGCAACCCGCCAGCATGTCGTGCAGCACGTCGTTCTGCTGGCAGCAGCTGGCGTCCGCCGTCGCCTATTCCCTCTGCATTCCGTTCTACGTCGCCTTCCTGCTGTCGCTCTGGCGCGGCAGGGATCGCGACGAGCGACTGAGGGCGTCTTTCTTCACCATCTGTTTGTCCGTCGGCATCTGCGACATACAGGCAAGGCGTTCGCACCCCCGCCTCAGCCCTCCTCTCTTCGGCCTAGAGACCACAGCAGTACCATAGGCACCAAAAAAACCTTAGACAGTCGCCAATCTCAGCACCATCTAAAACATACACGCCACCCCCCCCCCTCCCCCCCGTTAGCACCGCCGGAGAAGTGATCGCTGATCATGACAACAAATGATCATCATGATCATGATGACAATTATACGAAGTCCGTCGAGCATCTATTCTTTGCCAGGGCGCTGTGCACCAGTGGACGGTGTCGCGGCCGCGTCTGCTCGGCTTCTTCTACGAGTCGTACACCGCTCTCGACCCCGTACGTCGCCTGTAGACTTTTGCTCGCTTTGACGAAGTCGAGCGAGACGCGTTCAGTGGCTCTGCAACGTCTGCATGACCATGGCCCTGCAGATCGTCAGCACGCAGATGCTGGGCGTCGCGCTGCTCTCGCTGAACCGCTTCACGGCCGTCATGTATCCCGCCAGACACGAGAAGGTATCGGGTACTGTACATTAGGGATGAGCATGGGCCGGGCCGGCCCGGCCCGGGCCCGGCCCGGCCCGGCCCGTGGGCCGGGCCGGGCCGGACTTCCAGGCCCGTTTTGCGGGCCGGGCCGGGCCGGGCCTGCGTTTTGAGGGTGCGGGCCGGGCCGGGCCGGGCCGGACGTTCTTGGCTGGCCAACGTAGATAGCTACCTATGTAATGCATTGTAAGTCTATGCGACTATTCTGCACCGTATTAGCAACTTTGTATTCTATGACGCGCGTCTTTCGCGCTCAAATGGTGCAAAGGCCGTAAAATGGTTGTGAACTGCGATTCTGAGAGGTGGATGCGCCATTCCGTTAAATAAATCACGCCAATTGGCATACGGTATTTCAGTAAATTGTACACTGTAGTGACTGTACTTATTTCGTGCTGCGGGCCGGGCCGGGCCGGGCCTGCGATATTGAGCAGTTGGGCGGGCCGGGCCGGGCCGGGCCTGGATTTTGAGGGTGCGGGCCGGGCCGGGACGGGCCGGACTATCTGGCGGGCCGGGCCGGGCCGAGATGTGCAGGCCCGTGCTCATCCCTACTGTACATGGCGTTTTTAAATGTGCCAAGCGAAAATTTTGCATACCTAACTCTAGCGCCGATTGATCGATCGGCTTCGAATTTTAATCAGTCGTGCTGAATACTGAACGGGGGAAGCAGCTGGCCGATCGGTAGTCCGACTCCGAATCGCAAACGCCACGCGTCCGCGCGAAGATCACTTTTCGATCCAATTTTGCAAATACCTACACTGCACTATACTTTTGCAGATAACTTCCAAATTTCTAGATCTGGAGTGTGGGCACGCTGCGCTGGTTCTTCCTGCTGCAGTGGGCGCTGCCGGTCCTCGTCTGCATCGTTATCTACTTTCCTTTCGCGCACTGCATCTTCGAGCGCGCCGTGCCCAACTCTACGACCGTCTACTTGATTCTACGCGACCCCTACTCGGGCCTCTACTTTCTGGGAACGGTACGGTGTGTTGTAGCACCGTTTCAATTTCCCAACAATATCCTGTTTATTCCCGTCGCGACGCTCTCGCTCTTTCGCTTCCGTCCTTTCCGCCAGTCTTTCCCGCTCAGATATACAGGGTCACACTATTAAGCTGTTCTTACCACTACGGATTTTGCGGAACTTCCGACTGCTTGTGCAGTGGCTCTGAAGTACAGCCAACATAGGGCTCTTAACAATTGACGGTCTTCCCATCCGTCTCGGTCTTGGTCTCGGTCTTCCCATGCCAAACAGCAAAAAGACCAAGACCGAGACCGAGACCGATGCGAAGACCGTTTATTGTAAATCAGCCTCTAGCGAATGTCACAAGTCTTCAGATAATTCTCGCTGTCGGCAGCTGCGTCCTAATGGCGGTGGTGTACGCGGTGATGCTGGTGCGCGTGCTGACGCGTCGCAGCGACCAGCTCCAGTGGGTCGAGATGAAGCTGTCGATCTGCGCGCTCGTCATCTTCACTCAGGTGTGTCCCACGCACGCACGCACGCACGCACGCACGCACGCACGCACGCACGCACGCACGCACGCACGCACGCACGCACGCACAGGCGATCGGGATGGCGTACTCGATGCTGCAACTGCTGGACGGCACGAGGTTCGAGGACGTCGCGGCGCTTTATTACGGCACGATGGACCTGCTCTGCCTCGTCAATCCGTTCGTCATCGTCGCCATGAGCACACCGGCCAGGCAGCAGCTGCTCCGCTTCCTCCTGCCCGCCTCCTACGCGGAACGATTCACGAACAGTCGCAACCGCGTCGACCGGGCCGTCACCACCGTGGCTGCGGCTGCCAATGCTGCGGCTAAATCCAACTAGAAATCCGCCTAGTCGAAGAACCGGGAACGGCACTCGCTGATGTGATGAGTGCGCAAGCGCAAGTCGAAAATTTAAAATCCCGCTATACCGTTTCGAACTCTCGAACGAATACTACGCCCTACTTGTCGTGTGGTCCAGTAGAATTTTGCGTTCGTGTAAGTAAGGCCCTCCCAATAAAGCGCACGTCCGTGTACTCGACTTGTACCGTAAATCCCCCCAATAAACGCCGTGGGCGTCCATTTTTCAAACTCATTCTATCTACACTGGGCGTTCATTGGAGGGGCCGTTCATTGTAGGATTAGGATTTATGTACGGTACTTTGTGGATTCTGGTGGATGTGGTGCGGGTGCGCGTGCCACGTGGGTGTTCGACAAACAGGTGCATGAGGTACTGCGCTGCACTGCACGACAAGAAAGGGTTGTTCATTAGTTTCTCCAATGGTGCCAGTGAACAGTTTCTTGCTGGGCTATACACCATTTTGAACACTTGATAAACATCGTCACTTTCGAATCTCAACGGTCACCACGTACGCGTATGTACCCTAAGAAGACATTTCGAGCAGCACCAATTTTCACATCCGGATTCCAGTTCCTTAGAGGTTCAAGTCCACTCTTCCAATCGCGCGTAATGTTCCGGTAGGTATTTTCTCGCGTAGTAGAGCTTGTAGGCCAGGTCAGCTCGGAAGAGGACTGCGCCTTGCAAAAGAGCGACGCGCGGCCGCATAAAGCGCGCCCCCTCGACGGTGGGCAGTTCGATTCCTTTTCTAAGAAAGAAATTGGCGTTGTCGTCGATGACTCGTCTGGCGATCTTTTCGAGCACTTTTGACGCCTCCGCCGGCAAGGGACCGACTTTTGAGGACAGCTGTGCGACTTCTATGGGCTCCAAAGTCACGCTCCCACGCACGAGCCGTCGATACATGTGCAGACGCAGGTGTCCCCTCGCAGTGATGAGAACTCTGAAATATATTGGCAAATCATTGCTGGCCTGGCTCAACAATGAATCTGCCACTGGCATAATCTACAGATGAAATCGCTCACTTGTGATAATTTGACAGTTCATTCTACACATGTAATGGGCGTGCATTCTATACAGTACCTATTGTGTGGTCCTGCCTGTGTGTGCGCATGACAAAAGTGTCAAAAACTTCCTTATGGAACTCCAACAAAATAGAAATTGACGATTACAGATTCACTATCGAACCTTTAAGTGCTCTCAAAGTTGCGACCAACCTCGTTAAGAGTTCCCCAGTCTCGTTCCAAGGGTTGACGTACATGTCCACGTATACGTTGGTCAGAATTGTAATGTTCTGCGGCGTTACGTTGACAGAGGGCGGCTCTCTGGCCGCGACGACCAGGTCCACGTATCGATTGGGATATCTCCAGTGCAGCAACGGCATCACCTTGCCCAGGCAGACCAGTGCGCAGGTGGTCTTCAGCAGGGTCTTGAGCCTGCCCAGCCTGGCCTTGTCGATGACCATGTGCAGAAGCGAGCTGTTGTGCGCCGCTTCGAAACCGGAGTTGAGGACGTGTTGGGAGCCAAGAAGGTACAGCATCCGACCCCCAGAGCGCATCTGCTCAGAACTGGGCAGTGGGCCGGGTGGTGACACGCGGCTGAGGTCTGTGGCGTTGGTAAACGTGACGTCGAACCGAAACTATAAAGGAACGAAAAGCACACAACCTGCGATCAAATGTGTCGCAAGCTTTTAAGTACGGTTAAATCCCAGTTCAAGCTGGTAAGGCTACGTTTTGCAGTTTTGCAGTTTCGAGTTTGTTAAGGTCCGTTTCACTTGTTCGTAGTTGCACAAATGAATAGTGACTCAGATCGCGTTCAATGGCTGTTGAAGCATTCCACGCTTTAAACCAAGTTTCAAACGCTGCAACGCAACTCACGTTAGACTGGAGGAAGTCGTCGCCTACGAGCGGCATCTCGGTCATGCCGTAGTTGAGCCAGAAGTCCGCTCCCAGCGGCACCGTCACCGGCAGGCGTCTCAGTTCGGCGTTGGCCATCTCCAGCAGGGAGCCCTTGGCGCTCCTGCAGAAGGCGCTGCCGAACTCCTCTTCGATGGCCGTCGCGATCTGCGCCTTGAAGATGTTCAGCACCCAGGGTCCGGTGCCGCCGCTGAAGTCGACGTCGACGTTCTCCAGACTGGCGGAGCAGTCGACGAAGCTGAGCTGAGGGTGGCCCTCCTCTGTGACATTGACCACGGTGGTCAGCTCCAGGCCCAGCCCGCTCGCGGTGGCCGCGACGGCACCCGACACGTAGACCTTGACCAGGACCTTGTACCAGGCGTTGAAGCCGGCACTGAGGTCCAGCCATCCGCCAGAGGACTTGAGCACCAGCGTGTTGGGCGGCTCCAGGCGGTAGTGAAAGACGGGTGGATACAAGTTCAGCACCTCCACGTCGTGAACGACAGCGTGTCCGTGACCCGGCCCGCTGTTTATGTCCAGCGAGAACGCCGGGATGCTGATGTTCCGGAACTGCTCCTTCAGGACCACTCCCGCGATCAGGCAGGCGTAGTCGAGGCCCTTCTTTGTCAGCCTGATCTTTAGGCCGGTCCAGTTGGCAGACACCGGAGTTAGGCCCAGAATTTTAGAGATTTCACCATCTTCGTGACGTTCGAGACTCTCTTCGGCCACCGAGTGAGATTCTTGAGAATTGATGAGGAGGACTAGCGAGGCAAGCTGGGCAAAACCGGTCCACCGCATGGCTTTCTCAACTCTCTAGGTGGAGAGCGCGCAAGTGTGCACCGTGTCGTCACGAGGAAACTCGACACACAAAAAAAAACTATACTCTGCTGAGCACCAACGCACCTATGTACCTAAACCAACTGTTTGCGCCTCGCTGCGCGGCTCAATTAGTGGAGGAAAGCGCAATGGTTGAGGGCAGACCGGGAGAGGGGAGGGTGGGGGGGGGGGGTGAAGTGGGGTCGACAACTGCGTCTCATCATCCTATGCCGCCCAGTGCTGCTCTCTTTCTGTTTGCTCGGGCGCTGCCCACTGGCCACATACATACCACTGGCGAGCACACACACACAAGGGGATATACGTCGGCACCAAATGCTCTACCTGTGTAGTAGGCTCTTCAATAATAACGCAAGCGAAAATTGTCTCTTGAGGTTTTGCCAGTGAATAAAATAAAATTTGTGAATACTGTGTTACTAGAGGAATATTCGAGATTATCTTACCGAAATTGTCGATTCGAGAGAGAACTGCAGTCCTCTTTCTTTCTGAGTTTACGCCTGGATTCAGTTATTTGAAGGGATACGATATGGGCAATACCTATGCTGTGAAGGTTGTGATCGATGTTAGGGCCCAATCCATACATATAGGTACAAGGTAAAGAACATGGGTCAGATGGAGCGAGCATTCACCACGACGCATATTGGGGGGGGGGGGGGTGCGGATGTGGCAGTGCGCGTGCACGGCAAACACAGCTGGAGATCAATAGGTTAGGTTTGTAGTCGCTCCAAGCGCCGCGCACTGCGCAAAAGAAAGGCAAGCGCAAAATGCGAGACGGCAGCGGCAGTGAGTGGGACTTTTAAGGACTGTACTCCACCCCGCTATGCGTGATGCGTCATATACATGCGCGCGCACCCGCCCCCAATCCAATGTCTTGATAACATCTAGGAGAACGCCGTTTGCCGGGCGTTTCGCCTGTGAGTCATGCGGCAACTGGGAGGAGTATCACCCCCTCAGAAGCTGGCGGGTTGGGGAGGGAAAGCTGACTGTTTGTTATTCCATGAAACAATGCAGTATAGATGGGCACTGTACGTACAGTGCCAAAGCGCCTTTCTCTGTGCGCAACACATCAAAGTGCCGATGCCTGGGCTCTAATGAGCAAGACTGTGTCAACCATGCTGTTCATTTACTATTAGCAACTCGACCTTAACATAATCTGCAAGATGGACGCAGCAGACAGTTGAGTAAATGCGAATATAAATGCCTAGGAATTGCGCATCGCACGAGCTGATCACTGTTTCTTGGCGCTGATCTTCGCAGTCTTTCCCTGAACAGTGACGTGGACTCCTTTGGTCGCTTTGAAGTTGGACACATCGCACTGCAAATGCAAGACACCGTGTGCTATCACTCGCGCACGCACATGATACGGTACGTCCTTAATACAGTAGTTTGGCATAGGCAAACCAACCGTGGAATTTGCACCAATCTATCAACGACAACTGAATCAGAACAGTCAGCTATACCTCGTCTGTTTTACATCCCGTGCAGACCACTTGCAGTGATGGGCGCTGCCAGTCTGCACCAACCATACAATGTATGCCACATCGCACTGTTGCGCTGTTGCGCATGCCGATTAGTGGAATTGGATTCATTTGGTTGTGTGTGTGCATTGGGCCTCGCTCGACGGGGCCCAGTGCGCGCGCGTGAAGGAGGAGTAGGATGGAGGAGGCGGGCAAGCGACTCACTGCCTGGTCAGCGCCTTCGCCGGCCCTGCAGCTCTCCGCCGTGTGGCAGACGCGGAAGTAGCAGTTGTTCCTGTGCACGTCGTGGATCGACGAGTAGCTGAAGGTGTACTGCTTCTCGACGATCACTTTCACAGTCGCGTCCCACTCGAGCCGCAGGGCGCGCTGCGGTAGTGCAATTTGATGTACACATAGAGAGAACGCACTTGTCTGCTGGCTGCATTGTGCGCGGAACACTGCGCTCTGGCCTAGCAGCCACCGCGGCAGTCGGTGTCAACCAACCTCTTTGACCTTCTCGAAGGGCGGGTCGATCGTGATGGTGTCCGATCCTTGCTGGCGGTCGAGCGTCAAGTCGCCTCCGACAGCGATGTGCACGTTGCCGAGCTGTACAGGGGCACTCTTTGGGGTTGCATGCCGGAGCACACGCACCATGGCACGGGCCACCCCTCCCCCCACCCTTGGATGTATCAAGGGCATCACTGCGTTTTGGAGCAGCAAACACAACAAGCATAGGTCGAGGCAATCTGTTGAACCCATTCTATACCAGGTTGCTGGGAACTTGCTGCTTGCCTCCAGTGCAGCTGCCACCAGGACAAGGCACGGCCCACACGTAGACGCGGCCGTACTTCTCCTGGGGCGGCAGCACCTCCACGAAGCTGCTCCAGGTCACCAGGCTGAACGGCTCTTCCTGCGCGCTCTTCTTCACCGCCTAAAGCCAACTTTTGAACGAATTTGAACAGTGGATGAGGAAGGATGGGACTTTGAATTCGTGCCACTCGAGCCGACCACTCGGTGGAACCACGGCATGTGCCATACTTTCATTCGAATTTAGTCCATTCGAAGCTGCATCCAAAAGGCGTGTTCTTCGATCATCAAACACCCACTTTTCCAGCCTCAACCGCACATGTAATCATGCTCATTGCGTGTCCTTACACTTCAATGCACCCATTATGTTTCTGAATAAATACAGCCAACTCCGAGAAAAGTGTCTCGCAAATTTCTGACAAGGACCGTACCGTGGCAGAGCCGATGGCCACAAGCAAAACGGCGCAAGCAATCGACGTCATTTTCACAATAACGTTTGCAAACTATTGGCGTCTTGTCAAACGGGAGGCTGGTTCAGTACACTCTACATGTATATCTCCACATGCACACTTCCAGGCAATTATGTACGAAACGTATTGAAAAGAAGCGGATGTGCTTGATACGGGATCGATACTTGCTCATTGGGATGGGATGGAATGTGCTGTGCGTGCAGCGCATAGAGTGACGCAAACAAGCGTCGGCTGTACATACATTCACTGCCTCTTTCCCAACCAACGGGCCCCGGATAGAAATAAGCAACACGACGCCGCAGCGGCCAGAAATCTTTGGAATGCTGAATTCTCATTCTCATGGAATGCTCGGAATTCTCATTGAAGCTGTGAATGCAGCTCTCAGTGAATGAAAGCGACCAAATATAGCAACGTTGCGTAAACGGAACTTGGGGTACGCGTGGTGTTCACAACAATCTGCCTTTGCAACGCGCAAGCCTCCACATGGATTGCTCAGCTTGCCGCAAAAGTCAGTGCCACAATCCAACGGAGCCCCAGAGGCAAAGGCACGAAGCACAGCCTGCCAGTGACGCACATAGCCGGGAATATGTACAGTAGGTAGGCGACAGAATACATGCCATTCTTGCATTGCAAAAGAAGTGACGAAAATGTCGTCAATGGACCCAGCGAAACCCCAAAAAAATAACTGTGCCGCGGCAGGATTCGAACGAGCGGCCCACAAAGGGCGCCTCGACATAAAACCAGACCATAATACATACCAGCACCTTACCAACTCAGTCACACACACACTGCTGCGAGTTATCGATGACGAAGAAACAGAGTTATACAAGCTCACGCCGCAGCCCCATTTTTCAAACTTTTTTCGCGTCGCAACGCAAATGAGCGTTTGACACGCGTGGCCACCGCTATACCACCGCCGCGATTTCCTTGGCTTTTCTTTAATTTTTCACGAATCTGTCAGTGGCGTAACGAGGACTTGATTTCGGGGGGGGGGGGGAGGGAGTTCAATCTCGGCAAAACACTCAATTTTGCAATTGGGGACCCTGTCGAATTTTTTGGATATTTCGCAATTTCGGCTGGGGAAGCTTTAGACACTCTCTCATCCAATCTGTTTACACGCTTTGCGCTCGTTTGTCTGACTCTATTCACACCAAAAACGTTAGCAATGTTGCCAAAACGGTCGATTTTCGTGCTCAAAATAGCGCCGCAGGCAAATTTTTTAGAGTAGCGTGACGAACTTTGCATGGTTCTTAATGCAAAAACAATGCGCCGCAGGCAAAAATTTGGCGCATTAGTGTCGTTTTCGTCATGATTTGCATTGAAATTGAGAAAAATGCCCATATTGGCATATTGCAACAGAGGGTACCAACTTTAAAAAAAATTGAGCTTTGGAGAATTCGGCGGGGGCGAGCTTCCCCCTCCCCCCCCCTTGGCTACGCCACTGGAATCTGTACTTTTCGACAAAAGTTGCCTGCAAAAAGAAGAATTCGACCGTGTGGCCCCATTTTCGAGCCGAACGTTTCTTTCGTTTTTTTTATCGACTTGTCAAACTTGCCGACAAAACCGGAATTAAAAAAAACGTCCTCTCGGTTCGTGTACACTCACTCACTCGTATTGTCAGCGCGTCGTCCGTAGAGGAGAGAGAGGAGTGTGCGATTCCCAACCCGTTTCTGTTCCCTTCTCTCCCCCCCCCCTCGTGGCAAAACTTTCTCTTTCCGCGCGCGCACGCCTGCGTGTTTCCGGATGCGCCGGCTGACTGGCACGTCGCGCCGTCGTCTCCTCTATTGCGTAACGCCTTCGCGTCAACGCACAGCAGTGCGTCGTTGTATGCTCGCGCAGAAAGCGAGTTAGAGACATCTGAAGAGGCCGAGAAGAGACAGCCGGTGGCCATGACTAGGGCCGTGAGGTTTCTGACAGCGCTGACCCTCGTGGCCTGCTGGGCCGCCACGAGCGACGCGTGTTTCCGCGAGGGAATGATAGACGGCCTTGAAGGCGAAGGTGCTGCAGGACCGGGCAAAGGCGGATCTAATGTGAGTGGGCCGCGAAATTTGCATAAACATCGCGCCGAGTGCTCGTGATACTGTGGGTACTCCGTGTACGCAATTCACCATGTATACACTAGGTACACCATGTAAAATTAAGCAGAGTCATTTTTGAAGCGAACTAGCTTAGGCCAGTCAGAAGTAGCTGAACCTGTTTGACCTACAGGTACATTTGTCCCTCGGTTACCACCCCTACGTACCGTGAAAGTGAGCCGGTGACTCAATACAGCAACATAGGTACACAGCTGAGCTGACCTTCGTACTTTTTCTTTTAGTATTTCAATCTTTATCTTTTCAATAGTTTGGTATGCAGGGTCAATCCGACTTCAAAGCTCCAAAAGAGTACTCGGAGGCGGCCAAGGCGATTCTGGAGCAGCTCGACATCCACGACCTTGCGCACACCAAGGTGTCTGTTTTTTTTTATTTCGCTTTGATTTTTTTCAAATATAAACACCTATTAAATCTGCACAGACGTCGACCTTGGCGAAGCTTCCGCCCGACGCGATAGCTTCCATCGCCGACTTGAAGGACAGAATGCCGCCCGAAGTGTACGAGAATTCGGCGGCGCTTTCGGAGGCGGAAATGGCCCAGGGAATAGCGGAACTGCTGAATGGGGTAATTTTGCGATTTGACAGACTCCAAGTGTAATCAAAAGCGCTCAGCCATACAGACAAGACGCAGACCAATGCTTGACTTGGAGGTGGTGCTGTTTTTCTTCTTTACAAAAAAAACACAAGACCAAACAGCAACTTGTTAGGTCCTGGGGCTTTCCTAACCACCAAACCTTGCAAAGATTGGTTTTAAAATCCTCTTTCTGCGATTCCAAAAGTTGTGCGGTCGTTTGCAACGTACACAATTAATTGACCGCTCATACGACGTGTACGCACGCACGGTACTTTGATCCGATAGTCTCCCGGTATCGAGTCTCGACGCGAGTTCCATTTCCGTCCCTTTTTTGTCCACTTCAGCTGCCCACGAAGACGCTGCACGACATCGGCCCGAACTGGATGGACATCGTGCCGAAGTTGCCCGAGGGCACGTGGGCGCTTCTGGACGAGCGCGTGGTCGACAACATCCCCTGGAGGGGCCTCGTGGCCAACCTCGACCCCTCCGTCTGGGGCCAGATGTCCTACGTCGCCTTCAACCGCTTCCCCGATCGCTTCTACAGAAACGTGCCGCTCAAGGTCTGGAAGCAGGTGCCCCCAGGCACGTTCGCCAGGATTCGCGGAGAAAAGATCAACGTGCGTATTCCTTGTTTGTTTGTGCGTGCGTGCGTGCGGGCGGGCGGGCGCGCGCACGCACGCGACGATCAATGTCAATCATCTTGCGTTTTACAGTTGATCCGCCCGTCCTTCCTGGCGCAGTTGAAGTGGGACGAGATCGCCGCTTCTCTCCAAGACGCCGAGGTCATCAACGCCTTGGACGGTTTCAAGCGCAAGTCGCTCCCCTGGGACGAGATGCTGCCTAAGATGAAGCCCAGGTTGGCTTTGCACTACGTGAATAGCCGTGGTCGTTGTTTAGCTCAATCAAGAGCGGCTCATTGCAATTACGTACATGACTGTTTAGAACCGCAGCACGCAAACCGAACACTAAAACGTGCGTGCTTTCATTCCTTTGGCGGAAGGTTCTAAAATCTAGCAGGGTATTAGCTATACACGATGGACGCACCAAAATAACTACCAAAATGCTTCCATTCAGAGCGTTCGGTCAGCTGAAGAAGGAGTCTCTCGCGGACATTCCCCGAGATGCGTTGGCGGAAGTTTCCGCCGCCCAGCTGGATGCGCTGCCCGAAATTCCCTCCTCCGTCCGTCAATTCCTGCCATCGAGCGTGCTCAAGCAGCTAGGGTGCGCCACTCGAGTACTGTGGGCGCATTTTTAAACGCGCAAACGTTTCACAAAGGCAGACACATGGACACAAACTACCACGCCAGCGATGCAGTAGGCGCACGCACGCGCGCACGCACGCGCGCACGCACGCACGCACGCACGCACGCGCGCACGCACGCGCGCGCGCACGCACGCACGCTTGCCGAAAACCCTATGATTAATCCCCCGGGGGCTAATTGTTTCGTTCGAGCCCTAAGAGGGTGTATGATTATAGGGGGGGGCAATTACATATAGAGAGAGGGGCTCTAAACTGGAAGTGCCGATGTGTGGGAAGCTTTGTGGGCGAAAAGGCGCGTGGAGGCGATTTTTTAAGGAAAAAGACGCTGCGCACACACGTTGGTACACTCTAACGCACTCTCACACAGTCTCACATGCATATACATGTACATACATACACAAACGCGACCATACATACATATACCCAGACATGAAACATTTTGCCTTTCAGACGATGGTCCATTTAGGGAGGGGGGTGTGATTATAGGGGGGGGGGGGCTTATAAACTCGGAGTGGTCTTGGGAGTAATTATAGGGGGGCTAATTGTAGGGTTTACGGTATTCGACATCCGTGGCAATTCTTGCAGTCAAAGCGGAGCCGACGCGGCCGGTGCGGGCCTGTCGCAGGCGTCGGACGCGGCGCAGTCGGCGGTCGATCTCGCCTCCTCCATACGACAGGCGGCAGAAGCGGGCTCCAGCTGATCTTTTTTTTCAGCTTTTTTTTTCTTTCGAAAAGCCAATGCAAGTTCGCGTCCGCATGTCACACTGTCGTGTGAAACAAACAAAGTCTGCTTGGTCGTGCGCAGTCGCACACGTTCTCTATTCTACAAAAAAAAAGATACAGCCGCTGTCAATGCGCAAACCATACACGCCATATAATAAGCCCATGCTCAAAGCTCATGAGATCTTTGGCACGAGTTTCAGTTAAGTCCTATTTATAAAAGTGCCATGGGACATGGCATTGGCCACGACCACCATACCTGTCAAATCTGTGCGCGTGCGCGCATGCGTGGTGTGCAAGTTCGTTTTTCGCAAGCATGCACGATTTATTTCCCAATCGTTCTACGCTGTCAGCAACGGGAGGCAAGAACAGTGTAAAAACGTCTGCAAAAACCGTCTAACTTTAAAAGAATCACAAAATCGTCTAAGGCAGCCTTCGTCTAGAACAGAAAGCATAGCAAGACGCACTGAACGACAGAAGCTGAGAAAAGCCTTCCTTATACGGCTGTGTACGGTAGAACAGAAGCTGCCGCGCTGCATTATATGCAAATCGAAAGCCGCTTGCAATGGCCGGGCAAACCAGCGTGCTCTAACCCACTAAAGGACGCGCGAGAAACGTGGTCAAACTACTGTAGGCCTTCAATAACAGCCCAGGAAAGCAGCCGAACTATCGAGCTAGCTATTGTTGGAGTATTACAATACTCACACCTACATAGCACGCGTCCCTACAATGCCAGCGAAAACGACTACCCTAAACAGAATGCCCCAAAAAAAGCGTAAGGCGAACGAACCACGCCAAACAGAAAAGGGATACCGAATTCGCTTGGGTGTATATGTGACATCTTAGGAACCGCTGTAAAAGGTGCACAATACCACTAGTTTTTTTTTCTGAATGTTTTCAGAATCCTTGAAAAACTGGCTGGCTTGCCACGGCGGTGCTCCCGCCGCATTCGTTCTACGCTTCAAAAGAGCTCTCTAAAAAGAAAAGAAAACAAAGCAATTCAAAGCAAAAAAAATTTAAACTCAAAATCAGACGTACCGTAAACCCTATGATTAGCCCCCCTGGAGCTAACTGTTTCATTCGAGCTCCAGGAAGCGGGTTTACAATGCGTACACACAGATTGGCAAACGGGCGGGAGGACGGCGCGGAGAGGACAGCGCGCGCAGAGGGGGGTCGGTGGGATGGGTGGAAGGGCGCGCCGCGCATCTCTCAATTAGTGAGTGGACGATCGTTGCCGAGCCAAAGCCGAGCCAAAGCAACACAGATTAGATATGTATCAACGGAACACACAAGGACAACGGACACAAAGAAGCCAAAACGTTCGTCAACCGCTGTTCATTCACTCGTGTTATACGGCAGACGCTCAATCAATGTAGCTATGGATGACTTTACCCCCTTAACTCTCGAGTTCATCAAAGCCTGTTGCAACAGTGATTGCGTTGTGGAGGCCACCACATTCAAAGGGAATGCATGCATCAAGGTCCGCGCGCCTTTCTGCAACAAGATCGAGGCTGAACAGTTTCTTTCGGACTTCAAGGAGAAGGCGAACGTGGAATACTCCAGCTTGCGGTCGCCCAAGTGCGACGGATCCGCCGATTTTCCGTACAACGCGACGTACTGCTGTCGCCGCAGCCAACGGCACAAGCGTGTCAAGGTCACCGACGACAACTACTCCACCCTGAAGCACGTCAGCACCAACTGCACACATCAAGTGCAGCTCCGAGTCAGGAAAGTCACGGCCAAATCGAAGTACCGCGATCCCCTGCTGCGAGGCGACAATCCTCTCTGTGGTGAGGCCATTTTCCGCAATGGCCACAACCACTTGTTGGACTCGGCGGAAAATCTGAAGCACCTGCGGCCAAGTCACATTGCCAAGCAGACCGTGGCTGGAAACCTGCAAGAAGGTCGTGTCCATTGTGTGTTTGTGCGTGCGTGCGAGGGTGCGTGCGTGGGTGCGTGGGTGCGTGCGAGGGTGGGTGCGTGCGTGGGTGCGTGCGTGCGTGCTGGGGTTTGTGTTGTGTGTAGGTCATGAATGCTCAACTCTGGCACGTGTGCAGGCGAAAGAGTGAAGAAAGTCTATGGGAAGCTCATACAAGCTGCTGAGGAGCATCACGCTTCCTCACGACACTTTCCACGAGAGCGGCAAATTCGGCACATCTCCGAGAAGCTGAAAGAGCAGCTGGGCGGTCATGACCCAGCCGCATGCCTCGAAGCTATTCGTCAGCGCAAGCCCCATCTAGAGAAAGAAGGGTACATTGTAGCCGTCAGCGAGTCTGCCGAGCCGTTTGGCGTCTTCTACATGTCCTCTCAGATGCAAAGGATTCACTGTACTGTTTCCCAGATCCTTACATGAGTCATTGCAACACAACGCAACACACGTTGCAGCATTGGCGGACGCTAAAGACGTGGTGTTCTGCGACACAACTGGTTGTCTTGACAATGACGACTACCAAATCACCCTAATGATGGTGGCTACGAAGTTCGGATCGTACCCAATTGGTGTGTTTATCACCAACAGCCAGAGTGAGAGGGCACTCACCGAAGTGTTTTTACTCGCGAAAAATCGCTTTGATGCCGTGGAGCACTTCAAGCCTTTCTGTGGTAAGCGCGCCCTCCATTGACTGGCCAATGACCATTCGTGTACACCTACCTACGTGCTTGATGTGTTGTATACTTGCTTGCAGAGCAGGGGTATCCATCCATCTTCATGACTGACGACTGCGCAGCAGAGAAGAACGCCTTGAGAGCCGTTTGGCCAGAGTCGCACCAACTGCTGTGTGCGTTTCACGTTGCCCAAGCCATTTGGACCTGGCTGTGGAACGCCAAGAACGGCGTAGCCCACGCCCAACGGCAGCCAATCATGACAGCGTTCAAACGTTAGCACATTAATAATCTAGTACAAACCGGTACATTGTATTCAGCTAGTGTAAATTCAAAAATTGCAAAAAATCATTCCGTTTTTAGGTGTCATGTACGCGCCCTCTGAACAGGCTCTGTTAGAGGCAAAAGATCAGCTAGCGGAAGTCAGCAGCACCAGTGCTTTCATGAAGCACTTCGACTCGAGGTACTGGCTTCGCAGAGAGATTTGGTGCTATTTCTACCGGAACAAGTGGCCTCAGCTGAAGGGGGACCACACGAACAACTACAGCGAAGCAGCAATGCGCATTCTGAAAGACGAGGTAGAATCATTGCGTCGAAATGGCATCCACCTACATTGTTGCCCTGCCTTGGCGCAGGGGACATATTAATTAACCAGTTTCACACTACAGATCATGGAGAGGATGAAGCGCTTCAACGCAACGGATCTGTTCGAGCAGCTCGTCTCCTCCCAAACTGCCTACTATCGCGCCAAGTTGCTGGACTGCGCACTGCATCGGCGCGACGTCGCACGGAAGAAGTCCGTCCTCAAAGCCAAGAGGACGGCCATGGGCATCTGCAGGGACGACGTCAGGAAAATCGACGACCAGACATTCGGCGTGCGCAGTCAGCAGGATGGCAGCGTCACCTACTCAGTTGATGTGGCGTTGGGACTGTGCAGCTGTCCTGCAGCGTTGGGGGGCAAAGTCTGCAAGCACCAAGCTGCGATTCAGGGGGGTGTTTCACAAGGAGACGAAACTCATAATTATGACATGGGAATATCCAATTACACCAGTCGGAGTTATGGCTGATAATATTGGAGCTCTGATAATCTTGAGTATAAATTACAGTTGTGAAACACCCCTCAGCGCTACTTCCCCAGCATTTCCATGCCAAATTTGCCAAAAATGGACGCTGCAGCGAAACAGCACGCATACTGGCTAGCCAATGGAATTCAGAAACCAGTCCACTTTTTCAAAAAGACAGGAGAGGATGTGCAGGTGCGTTCTCTGTTCACCACCAGTGACAGACACGTATTCAAATTAACAACCCTATACTGGTTCAGCCTTTGGTGGAATCCCATGGCCACCAACCCCATCTGCCTAAAGTTCCACTGGACGAAGTGAGCGGCGTTTCGACCGAGCAGCTCGACGAACCAGAAGCCACGGACGAGGAAGTCGAGCAGCTGCTGCAGCAGATCTTTGCGACCGTCTCAGAAGGGGCTCGCCAGCATCGTGCCGAAAGAGGGCTTGCAGACGGCCTTCGCAAAGTCCTGCGACTTGCTAAGGCCAGCAAAGTCAGCGGCAGCAAGTTCACAGCCTTCCTGCACAGCGTCAGTCTGCCCACAGGCAAGCGTGGTCCGACTGGGCGCATCCCAGTTGGGCCAAGGTCCATTGCTCGCCGAACCACGACGGCCTACAAAGGCAAAGGGGTCGCGCGCGTCGGCCGCCCAAAGCGCAAGCGCGTGGAGCACAACCTCGCCAAAAGCGTGGAACAGAACATGAAAAATGGATACAGGCATGATAGGCAGTGAACGTTGAATTTTCGCTGTTTCCGCGCTTCTTATGGTCTGTCACTTGTGTTCTCCACTCTGTGTCGTTGTCAGTTCAATTCTTTCACTGTTCGGTTTCCGTGTTATTCGCACATACAATGTATCTGACAACGATCGTCCACTCACTAATTGAGAGATGCGCGGCGCGCCCTTCCACCCATCCCACCGACCCCCCTCTGCGCGCGCTGTCCTCTCCGCGCCGTCCTCCCGCCCGTTTGCCAATCTGTGTGTACGCATTGTAAACCCGCCTCCAGGAAGGTGTATAATTATGGGGGGGCACTAATTATAAGGGGGAGCTTATAAACTGGAAAGCTTATAAACTGGAATGTGTGAGGAACATTGTTGGCGCAAAGGAGCGTGGAGGCAATTTTTAAAGGGGGGGGGGTCCGAGTTTTTTTTCGACCGCGCGATTTTTTGCATGCGGCAAGGGGCTGACCTAGTCGTCACTTCTTACCATAGGACCATAGTTTTCTTTTCACCTTTTTCCTTTTAAAATTTTCGGATTCAGTTTTTTTTTCTATGGGGGCCATAAGAAATTTGAATCTTGCCGGAACCGTAATCCATGGTCAACAACAGTGAGCAGGAGCGAACGGGTAACGGACTTCATGCTGGGCTCACGCAATTGAAACGCAACCAACTAATGCCCAAATACGCGAAGGGGATATGTTGGCCGATGTCTACCCAAATTCCGCCTCAAAGCCGCCTTGCCTAGCTTTTTCGCGGCAGATAAGCTGTTGTTACCTACTTCCGTACCCGGCGACCCTGATTTTCTGTGCACCGCGTTTCTACTTCGCGGCCCATTTTTTTTCATTGCCACGTATCCCTCTCGAAAATCACTGCTGTCGTTGATTACCAATTACTGTGGAGTGTGGAACATGCTGGGAAAAAGCGCTTTGAAAGAAGTCGAGAAAGCGCTGTTTCCATTGTCAAAAAGTAGCTGTTGCGTATGTGGAAAAGAGCGGATGGATCTAAATTCTGACGGTGATCGGCGGCGACTTTATTCGTTTCCGTCGAAACGGAGCGAATTGAAGGAGTGGTGCAATAGATTGCGGTTGGACCCAGAGAGAATATGGCAAGGACGTGCGTCCGATCCAACCGTTTGTGAAGATCATTTTTCTCCAGAAATTATTGGAAATCCTGGCAAGAAGCGGCGGACAAGATTGCCGAAAGATGCGATTCCACTTGCTATAAGTGAGTGGTGGACAATGTCAGTCTCGCGAGTTGGGGTGTGTGTGGGGAGTACGTGTTTGGGGAGGGGTAGCTGCAAGTGCGACACACACAGCTGAGTCTGGCTGGCTGTACCGCGGCCTCGGCTATGTAACAGAATGCTGTTATTTGTAGAATCAAAGTCAGACGTTTCAACACCTTCGTCTACTCAATCAGGCAATCAGGGCAGTTCCCAGCCGCTGGTCATGCAAAAGGAAAGCTCTGAATATGTTGAGGAATCAAGTGAAATTTCAGTTGATGATGAAGGTTTTGAAAAACGGTGGGGGACGGTTGGGCGCGGCCACTTGGGCGCCAGCCAATTGGGCGCGGCCGTTTGGGCGCGGACAGTTGGGCGCCAGTGCCAGTTGGGCGCCTGACCCAGTTGGGCGCCAGACCCAGTTGGGCGCCAAGCCAACTCAGCATGGGGTCTATCTAATCTTTGTGCGCCTAATACTACTCCTTCACTTCTTCACTTTTCCTGAAATGTCTCGCAGAATTCTTAGTAAGCGCGCGAGAGACAAGTTCACCCACGACGGGCACCTATACGTCTTCGACAAGCTCAGTAGCGACTCCTCTACGAAGTTTTGGCGATGCGAACGCAAAATGTCCGGCTGCCGCGCTCGTCTGCACTCCTCAGTCGAGTCTGGTGAAGTGCTCACCACCAAGAATGAGCACAGCTGCCGCGAAGGCGACGCCGCCTCTGTTGAGGTACAAGCCTCAATAACGGAAATGAGAGTCCGGGCCGCAGAGACTGTCGAAAATACCGGCCAGGTGTGTTCCATACGTTGCACCCGTCAGTGAGTCTGTTTTTGTCTGTCTTGTCTGTCGTGTATTATAGGTCTTGGCTGGCTCAGTGCAGACGCTCTCTCAGGCTGCCCAGGGTCAGATGCCATCTTCCATTGCGCTGAAAAAGATGATTCGGCGCGTCCGCGCCGATTTGCCTGAGCAGCCGCTTCCCGACCCACCCAACTTAGCCGCGCTCACAATTCCTGTCGACTCCCCATTCAGAGAGTACGATGCGGGATCGGGCAACAGTATGGAAACTGCATGCGTGTATTGCGTGTATTTTCAACAAGTCAGTCGGGCGTTTTAACAGAGGAACCGTTTCTACTGGCCGACGAGGGAGCGGGTGCACACCGTCTGCTTGTTTTCGGCCGGCAGCGCAATCTCGAACTTCTCTCCCGCTCCCGACGTTGGTTTATGGACGGCACGTTTAGCATTGCCCCTCACATTTTCGCCCAGGTCAAGTACATTTGCTCTTCACATAGGCGTGCGTAGTTTTTTTGGGCATAAGGTTTTTGGAATACAGGTGTACGTCGTCCTTGCCGAGGATTTGGGTGGCGTACACCCCATTCTGTACGCCCTCCTACCGAACAAGGCAGGACCATCCTACGACCTGCTGTTCCGCGTCATCAAGCGCCTCTGCCCCGCCGCAAACCCGCTCTCCGTGTCTGTCGACTTTGAAGAAGCCGCTTTCAAAAAAGTCGCCCACCACTTCCCCCACGCAGAGATTCATGGTATGATGGCTGAGTTCGGCTGCCGCGCTCACCGCTAGACATGCACACGCAACCGCAGACGACGCGTATTCAGGATGCCTGTTCCATCTCGCCAAGAACATGCGGAAACAGATCGAGAGCGCCCGTCTCATCACGCGTTATCGCACAGATGCAGACTTTGCGTTGCACTGCCGAATGGTGGTGGCTATCTCCTTCGTTCCACTGAGTCACGTCGACGACTTCTTCGTCGCCCTTGCAACCGCGCTAGAAGACGACTCCGACTTCGAGCCGATCCTCGACTGGTTTGAAGAGTATTACCTGGGTGGGTGAGAGGAGGAAGCTACATTACGTCACATTTTAGGAATTCTGTAGGAGGTGAATTTCAGGCAAGCGAAGCTTTCGCGGCGCAGGCAGGCGACCGCCAAAGTTCCCGAGGCGAATGTGGACGGTACACGAGCGCACCCTTGCCGACGAGGCGCGCACCAACAACCACGCTGAAGCGGGCAACCGGCGCGTGCAAAAGCAGCTTGGCGTCGACCACCCGACTGTCTGGCGCCTCATTGACGGGCTCAAGAAGATCCAGAAAGAGCGCGACCTCTTCCACGAGCGCCTCGTCGCCGGCAACTCTCCACCGAAGAAGCAGAAGAAGTTCCAAGACTGCGACAGGCGAATTCTGCGCAAGGTTCAGCAGTTTTGCCCCGAACGCCCCTTAGAGTATTTAAGAGGGATCGCCCACAACTTCGAGATGACGAAGTAGACTTTTTTAGTAGTGCGTCACGCCGCAGCGTTCCTGTAGTACGTAATGTTGCCTAAATATTCATTGATTGTGTGTAGACGTTGCTAAACCTTTTGGTAAATGTTGCTTTAATGCGTTGACCTATGCATGCCATCGTTTCGCTTTGGACAGTAAAAAAATAACGCTACTTTGTATACAATGCGCCCAACTGGCCTGCGCCCAAATGGCCCTGGCGCCCAAATTGCCAGCGCCCAAACGGACCTGGCGCCCAAATGGCTGCGCCCAAACGGCAGCGCCCAATCGGCCAGCGCCCAACTGTCCGCGCCCAAACGTCCTAGATCCTTTGAAAAAGAACGGCTGATTGTAGAAAAAGAGCAGCTGTGCAAGCTGTTTAGGTATTCACAGTTTTCGGTTGTCATCTGTGTGCATGTCATAGTAATTGTCCCAAGGCAGTGGGCCAGCTGGAACTCTGTGTACGTGCGTGCGTGCGTGCTTGTGTGCGTGTGTGTGTCTGTGTCTGTGTCTGTGTGGAGGTGGAGGGCTGCTGAGTACTGGCTTCCTACAATTAGAAAGCACCCATCCCCCTTCTCAACCTCAACACCTCAAACTTTTTCTAGTGTTTTCTGTAACTTCCCCAGACTGAATACATAGGTGTGTAGGTATGGTCTGAAGCCAGTGAGGGGGAGGGGTAAAGGGTTGAGGAGGGGGAGGAGCTAGACTAGAGCCATCCCACATAAAATGTCTGGGACAAGAGGAGACAAGGGAAACAAAGACAAGTAAGGGGGTTGCTCCTGCAAAGAAGCAGGACGACTATGGCCAGTAGGGGTGACCCTCTCCCCTCCCCCCTTCCCTCTCCCCCCCCTCACTAAATCCCTCTGACCCCACAACTGACTGAACAAAAGGTGATGTTTTTGGCGTCTGTAGTGCGGCTGCCAAGAAATTCCAAAGTGGCGCTGTTAGACCACTTTTGTTAGTCAAAAGTACGTATATGCAGGCCCTTTTGATGTAAATTTAGTATTTTTTTTTCAAATGTTGCCCTTCTCCCACTCTATGGCCTGGAAGCTCTCTATGGGAGAGGCACCTTTCTTCCCACCCCCACAAGAGCCATCCACGACCCTGTACCAATATTGTTGAGTATGTAGTGTATGTTCTGTTGCGATTTGTAGGGTTTGTTTGACCAAAGAGTGCTACGCCAAAATCGATTCGCTGAATTTGAAAAAGAGCTCTGGCCAAATGTGCATGTCAGTGGAGTGGGGGTGTGAAAACGGACACTGTGGTGTGTGGTATCCACAGTCGTCAGTTGCTGAGTCCTCTGACAGGCGACATTTGTCCAAGACGACAGTTGCACTTGTATCAGCTGTAATTAGCTGTGGATCAACGTATTCTCAGTTTTCAAGCATCTGCGATGCGGCATCATTGGAATTCACAAACATGGTAACTAGCTATAGTAAAATTTTGTGTTTTATGTGAGAATAATTCGTTCAGACGACGTATAAGCGAATTCAAGCTAATCTGGTGAAACCAGTAGTCAGTGAAATGTGGAATGAATTTCAGAATGGGCGTCTCTTATAGATTTCTAGTCTCGAGTGGTGCTGCTGTCTAACATTCTATGTAGTAAATGCAAAGCAGCGTTTAGCCGTAATAATGTTGTTTCGTGATGTGTCTCTAAGTGGTGCCCAGGAAGCCATTGACGAAAGCAGAAATGATTCTGAGCTGTCAGTTGCTGCAGATGCGCAGTATGATTCACCGGGTTTCTCTGCGAGCTTTTGCACTGAAGTAATTGTTGACTGCAAAACGAAGAAGGTGTTGCACACAGAAATTGCTGAAGTGAGTTCATGCCTGGCTGCCTCTGGCCCCATTGATGAAGTTAGCATGGCTGGGATGGAATGCATGAAAGTAACCACTTCGCAACTGTATAGCCTACCACCTGAAGCGTACATGTAACCTGGTGGGGCGGGGAGGGTCGGAGACCATTCTGGGGGGGCACGCAGATTTGAAGAGGGAGGGGGTGTCAGAGGCATACCTGTAACTGGGTCTGGCAGAGTGGGGGGGGTAGCTGGCCGATTTTGGGGGAGGGGGTCTCCGGAGCAAAAAGTGGGGGGGTAGCTGGCCATTGTTTGAGTTATAATGGTACTTTTTGGTCTAAAATGGGTATAAAAAGGGTGTAAACAGTGTTATTTAGCTGTTTTATGGTCATATAACACTGAAAAGCACTGAAAAACACCAACAGTTACTCACCTGTATCGTTTTACACATGACGAAAATCCTTTGGGAAAATTCTGGGGGGGGGGGTCGGGGGGGAGTTGGGGGGTGGTTGAAAAACTAGTGGGGGGCCCCCAAAGCCCCCCAACCACCCCCCACTTACAGGGATGGTCAGAGGGCAAAAAAGTGTACCTAAAAAGTGTGTAAATTGGAACTTTTTGGTCACAAATAGGTTAAAATAGGCTATAAATACCGTTATTTAGCTGTTTTAGGGTAAAAACACTGAGACGAAAAATGCACTACTTTCTATAGTTGTAGACAAGTTGGAAAACTTTCGAAAAATTCTGGGGGGGGGGCTGGGGGAGGGGCAACTTTTGACCTGGGGTGGGCAACCCCCTCCCCCCAAACCCCTTCCCCCCAACCCCCCCCCCCCAGTTACATGTATGACCTGAAGTGCAGTGCATGGAATGACCTAAGATGTGTGGATGTTTGTGCAAAAAACACGCTGTTCTTTGTGAACTTCAGGTTGGCAAAGATGCCACCTATTCGCAAGGCCTTGAGAAGGAAGCATTGGATAATTCCTTGCAAACTCTCCTACATGCACACAATTTGAGCATAAGGAACCTGGTTACTGATAAACATTCGGCGGTTCTGAAACTGGTCAAAAACAAATATAAAGGTGAATGTCATGGTACTTTATTTGTTCCCATTGTACTGGTCTACTTGCATGGAATATTTAGATATTCACCATGAATTGGGTATGCAGATGTACCTGAGTGTGGAAATTTTGGACTTTACTGTTTTGTGAATTGACTGCAATGCTGAGATGCTGGTCATAGCTGCAACTGGGTCTGGAAGAATGGGTGGGGGGGGGTAAACGACCGGGTGGGGGGTGTCTGGTAAACGACGAATTTAGGGGGGTGTCTGGAGCAAAAGTTGGGGTAGCTGGCCGTTTTTGAGTTATATTGGTACTTACTGGTCAAAAATGGGTATAATATGGTCAAATACAGGGTGAAAATCCCTTGGGAAAATTCTGGGGGTAGGGGGTGGTTGAAAAATATTGGGGGGAGGGCAACCCCCCCAGTTACAGGTATGTTGGGCAGGCCCCGTTACAAATGTCGGTGCAGGTACATGTGCTGAGATTATTGGCACATTAGAAAAGGCAATCTTGGAAATCCATTACGCGACCTGTGCAAGCGTAAGGGGAGCGAGGTTGGTCTTGCAGCTGTGGTCAAAAGTGAAACATCGAATATCGTTCTCCGTTTAGAAGATTCAAGCTTGGAAGCAGTCCATCATGAATCATCTGGATTACTCGGTCTCGAGTTGTCGTGGTGACGTCCAGAAGCTATTACTGACATGGAACAGTCTGCAGGTGTGAAACGTAGGGGATGATCACACCTTGGGAGGGATTCTCCCATCTATAATGACGGGACCATTTTTTTGCTACCCCAACTTTTTGATTTTGACACCCCAAGGGGCCATTCCCTCCTCCCCCGCCAGACCCGGTTACAGGTATGCGCAGGCCCAGCCCATGCTCATGACTACTGAGGCTTGTTGTTTCAAGGTCTCCAGCCAGACTGATGAATGTGTGTGTTGTGACGCGAAACGCGAATGTTTTCCGAATATGTTCGAATCTGGCCAGACCCAACATCCCTGTACTAACCCTACTGATCGGTCTGCCCCCCCCCCCCCATGCCCTGTATCTCAACCCCCCCCCCCCCCCTCTTGGGCCGACCTGGTTACAAGAACCATGCTAGGTCCGGTTGCCTTCTCTACATGTTCGATTATGACGACTGGGACGTTTGAATGTTTAGGAGCACATTATTGACAAACACGAAAATTGTCAGCATGGGGCTCTCGCAGCAGACCGTCCAAAGGCTTGGTTTCAAGTGCTTCCTTATAATTGCTAGATGTCAATGCATGAACTGTATGGACTCTGAAATTTAGGCGACTTCGGCCGAGTATAAACGCTTGCTAAAAGTGTTGACTAATCCAGTGCTGCTACAAAATTTGCAATATTGCTCTAAATTTCTGCGTACTGCAGTTGTGGAGAACTTCAACTCCTTGCACATTTGTTACTGCCCGAAACGACTATACTTTCAAGTAGGTTAGCAATGGCACGTCAGTTTGCACGAACATTGCTGAATGTGTGTGCGTGCGTAGACGTGAGTTGATTTTCGAATTCATTCAAGCTTTTTCCAGCGCGATTCGATGGAGCTACGGGCGCAGCTCGCAGCTATTGACCACAACAGCTCAGTGGGTCGTTGCGTGGCGACGACACGAGAAGGAGCTGTCGTGTTGAAGGCTAGTTATTCCAAAGCGACAGCCTCTCAAAAAATTGTTCCGGTGAGAGAGAGAAAGGAGTACGAGTGGCGGCACGCGATTGTCCCAATGCGGGCGAATGGCCGCGACGCTCGCCCACTCGGGTGGTATTGCGTGCCCGCCAGATGATGTCACGGCGACAGCCGACATCCAGCAGCGCGGATTTCGGTGCCAGACTACGAAGGCCAGTCAAGCGCGACAGTTATACGCAAAGCGGTTGCTTTCTCCAAGTCTCACAGGAAGCAACTGGCCAGGGTCGGCAGACTTCGTTCTGTTTGTCGTTGTGTGTTCTCTGGCGCCAGGTCGGCACGCTACACACACGCTCTCGCGCAACCACGTAGAAACCGTTAGCTCGCTGTTTTGGCTTACAAGCAAGTCCTTTAGCCGCCTCGGGGCCGGCGGAAGCAGTGAGAGCGCCCGCACGTGGTTTTTGGGTCGCCATCGCCCCGCAAGCACAAAAAGCCGAAGACAGAAGCGATGCGCCAGCGCAGCCAGCCTGCTCCGCTGCTTGTCGGCTCAGTTCCGTTAGTAGGTGTCATCATTCGCTGCGCCCCGGATGTTTCTCTGCGTGCGCTTTCTTGGCGGCGTCGGCCGCACAATTGGTGCGCATCGAGAGCGTTGGAGTCAAGTATCGAACGCCGTCCGCGCAAGCCTCGCCGCATCTGTTGGACGCCTCTCCGCATCTGCTGGACCGTTTGAGTCCGCGACTGTTGGACGAAATCGGCAAGCAGCATGTGCTGTTCGTCCCGAAAGCACTGATGATCAACGCGAATACTCAAAAGCGCTGCGGGATCGTCACGGTAGACTACGGTCTGCCGACGCTGTCAGTGAGGAACGTGACGATCCCGCAGTTTCTGCCGGAACTTGAGGGGCGCCTCGACGCTTTTCTGCAGCAGCGCGTCGAGGAGACGCTCTCGAATTGGGCGAGTGTGATGAGCGACGAGGGCCAACACGTACAGTGTATTCTGCCTCTTGCTTTTCCCTGTTTGAAGCAGCTACTCCCAACCGTTGTACGCATTACTAACGCACTGTACATGATGGCCCAGGCGTCCCTGTATCACCTTCTGACGCCACAGCCGACGAATCGGTCGTGGCACGCGTCCAAGAAACGACGCCAGAGACGACAGGATCTATATTTTTACCTTGGCTATGAGGTGCTAAGCGGTGTCTTTTCTAAACCGGACTAGAGATGGGCGGCACTGCAGTAAAATAAGCTTTGTTATACGATTAGTCCAGCGTTTTCTACTGTCGAACCAAAATGAACCATAAACCTCGGTCCCTACCACCCCCTCCCCACTCTCGCCGCAATTATCCCTCTCATAGGGAATACTGCCTAGACGACACAATTTGCGCCAGAATTAGAGGAGTTCATGGGTTCACGCAAACCTGTAACCGGGAATTGGACATGGGGGAAGGGTTCGGGTACTTTCTGGGGGAGGGGGTGTGTGCAAAAATCTGGAGGAGGGCGGGTCTGGGAAGGAAAAAATAGGTACTTTTTAGTCAAAATACATGGTGAATAACCCAATATAGGTCCTTTTTGGTCAATTTCTGCTCAAAAGCACTGTACACAACACACTGCAATTTACAGTTTTAAATTTCTGTGGGGGGGGGGGGGGTGGGAAGGGTCAAAACCTGCAAGTGGGGGGAACCCTCCAAACACCCCCCCCCCCAGTTACAGGTGTGGGTTCGCGCTATTATTCACTTCATACAAGTTGTCTGATGGTTTGTAGTTTCATTGGGAGGGAGTGGAGTCGCAAAAACACCCACGTGTATCATTTCGACAAGGCGAACAAACTCGTTATCTGGGGCCGGAAGGGGGGGGGGGGGTAGTTGATTTCCTGCTTGGTGTCCTTACCCCACTGAGTTAGGTACATCTGCCAATGCTTTTACCTGTCTCATGTTGACCTGCATGAGCTTTTCTTCAATGCGTATGTGGGGAGAGAAATCGAATTTAGCCCATCTCTAGGCGAAACGCCAAACTAGAAAAGAAGATGCTGCACCTGCGTGAAGTGTCTGAGAAAGTTGTGCAAGCTCTGAGCATGACCAATTCACAGATCAATGACACTTCTAAAAAAATTTCGCTCACAGCAAAACTTACGGCTGAGTATGCTGGTGCAGAGATGGCCGCCACATTGGCTATAGAACAGGCTGCAACGAGCCTTTACATGGGCCTTCTGTCAGCTGTCAAATTTCGGCAGCTGACTCGTGAGTTGGTCTCAGTAGAGCAATTGCCTGCATTGCTTCGAAACGTGCTGGGCAATGACTTTCAAAAACTGCTGTACGCTGAGCGCCCTACATTGGCCTACAGCGCAGCAGAAGTTCAGCTGCAACGAATCAATGCTGCAAAGCGAGAAGTGACAGTTTTGGCCTGTTTTCCTCTACTCGAAGAGCACGACTTGGCCATTCGAGGGAAGCTGGTGCCACTCGGAGCTTTCAACAAAAATGGCAGCGTCTTTGCACTTCCGATGGTTCCCAGTACGTTTTCATCACAACTGTATCTTTTCTAGTCCACCACGACACATGTAGGCAGACACTGCTCCATTCGCTTATGCAACAAACCTCAATACCCCTCCCTCCCTCCCTCCCTCCCTCCCTCCCCCACGTTTGTTAGGGGGTGCGGCCCAGTAAGAACGGGTTGGGATTGGGGATGGGGTGGGTTTCTACTGCGGCGGACCCCCTCCCTCTACTGCGGACCCCCTCCCTAGGAAGGAGGGGGGTCATCTCCAGATCCAAAAGCCCAGGTAGTCCAGTTTATAAAATTGTTCACCAAAATAGCGCCTAAGAGGTAGTTTTTGTTCACAATGGGTGTGAATCATACATGTAACCGGGTTTTTGACGTGGGGGATGCCCAGAGACCATCCTGGGGGGTTGGGGGGGAGCAGATTTGAAGAGGGAGGGGGTAAAAATGTACCTAAATAGTGGCTAAATAGGCACTTTATGGTCAGAAATGGGCTAAAATAGGCCTCAAATAGCGTTATTTAGCTGTCTTTGGGTAAAAAAAACACTGAAAAAGACGAAAAATACACTACTTTCTATAGTTGTAGACCAGTTGTAAAACTTCAGGAAAATTCTGGGGGGGGGGGTTTCTAGCATAGGTGTAAATGGGTAGTGTGTAGGTACAGGTCACCCCCTCAGCTTCGGTCAATCCTGCAAGAAAAGTAAGACACCCCCCTCCTTCTCAGCTTTGGTTGAAACTGCACTCATTGCAGGTTAGCCACATGGCTGAATGTGTTTACCAGACTTCCCGAGGTGTTTTTAGGCCTCTGAGCAGTATTTATTGTACAAATATAAAAAATATCGCCTGCAGTGCCGTATTTTACGCACCTAGAGACCATTTTGGAGTCTTTTGAGTGCCTTTTGGCCAAAAATTCACAAAATTTTGTCTGCGGCGGCGTGGCGTTTGCAGCATACACGAAGCATGTTCTAAGTCATTGTTGAGGCTGGAAAATGAGAAATTGTATCGAATTTGGCCGTGCAGGTCACCCATGCAGGTGCAGTGCAGGTGACTTTTGATTCACCCCCCCCCCCCTCAGCTTCGATGGTAAGTTACACCTATGGGTTCTGGGTAGGGGTAAAATTCAGCTGGGGGGGGCAACCCCCCAGTTACATGTATGGTCTGAATGGCGTTATTCGACTGTTTTATGGGCATGAACACTAAAAGTATTCACTGAATATTTATTTTGGGCGCTGGGGTCTGGGGTTGTAAAAAATCTGGGGAAACGCCCCCCCCCCTGGCCCAGTTACACACATGATCGCTGTGCGCAAAGGCTTTATTTCCTCCATGGCACATGTTCACAACTTCACAGATGAGATTGGGTTCTCCATATCTGCCGAACATCTGCAAGATGCCATCTACATCGCGTCGTGTCGGCACAATGGGCGTCTGTCGATTTGTGTGCCACATGACAAGACATCTCTGCAGACTGTTGTGCACTGCACACTGCCAATTGGTAAAGGGTGCCAGTGGATCGTGCAGTCAGTGCACCATCCATTCGTGCACGTCACGCAGCTGCTCCGAGGCTACCTTGTAGCCACCACCGAAACATCGATGGTCAAATATGGCTCCGCCAACTTTATTCACAAACGTCAGAAATCTCAGTTGCCTATCGTCCACAGGATTTTTTCACTGACATTGAATGCAGGCGAGATGGTGGACATCGGTGGCACCCATCTCTATGGGCACAAGTCGCCAGTGCTAAGCCAAATCATAACAGTGAAGATCAACGCCTCTACCTTTGAACTGTCGCAGAGCTCCATGGAACAGCTCAAAAAACTAAACCAGAGACACATAGTTGCCGTGAGCAAGACATCGAAACTATTGCATGAGGCTGTGCAGGAACTTCACCTATTCGACGACGTCGACTCCAGTGCAGATTTGGCCGCTACTTGGGGGGTAGCCTCTTGGGCTAATGCTATTGGCACTTGGGGCGGAATCGCGTTCCTACTGTACTTTGCCCTACTCATTGTCGTGCGACTGCTTGACTTGCGCCGTTGACTTCTACCATTATCTGGCGTTTCATCCCTCACGCGAGTATGAGTACCACCGTTCTGACAAAGCTGTTGCTTTCTTGTATTGCCATGCTGCTATCGTCGTGTTCCATGAACGATTATCTAGTATTTCAGCACGAAAATTCCAGCACGGCATTCACATGTGGACGTGACGCATACAACTCAAAATCAAGACATGGCTATGCCGTGTCTTCATCGTCGCTGAAATCACTCCACACTCCAGCCTTGAATCCAGTTGCAGATACACCGGGCAAGCTCGGAAACTTGGCTCGAATTGCGCGCACGACACAACAAGGACATTCTAGCCTTTTTCCTGGTCCCACTTTTCCATAAATCCAATAGATAAAGCCCCGGTATGCCAGATTTCTCAACTGTCTAAAAGTAAGTGTCTGCCATCGTCTTTGTCTGCCAACCATGCCAACACGGGGGGTACACTATGGGGTACCCAAAAATTACATCTGCCCCCTCCCCCAGACACCACCTACACGCCACTCTCCAGACTGAAACTATTGTGTATTTGCAGTGTATAATTGCCACAGTATGGTAGAGTACCTAATCTTTGCTTCCAGAGACCACCCCTTCCCTCGACCACATTTCTCGATCCGCACCACCCACTCTCCTGGTCCATTCATGTAAATTTTTGATCTGCAACTTTAGCCCTTCTCAGCGCCCCCCCCCCCCCGAATTTTTCTCAAGTTTTCAACCCGCCTACAATTATAGAAGTTAGATCAGTGTACTTTTTCCTTTCAGTTTTTATACCTTGCAACAGCAAACTTGCGCTATTTCTGCCCTATTCTGATTTTTCTACCAGACATACGCCCATACCTGTAACTGGGGTGGGGTTTGGGGGGGTTCCCTCCCCCAGGTGCTGAGTTTGGCCCTACCCACACCCTCCCCCCCCCAGGTTGTCCTGAACCCCCACCCAGACCCCCCCAGACTTTTTGGAGACTTACTACTACATACTATAATGCAAAATAAATGCGTCTTGTACAGTGTTATTTGAGCAAGAATCGACCCAAAAGTGTCTATTTTGCGTTATTTACAGTGTATTTTGACTAAAATACAGTGTATTTTTGACTAAAAATAGACGAAAAATTGCCTATTTTTTTCTGCCCAGACCCCCCCCCTCCTCCAGATTTTCACCCCACCGACCACCCCCCCCCCCCAGAAAGTGCCCGAACCCTCCCCCCCAGGTCCAATTCCCGGTTACAGGTATGCATACGCCCCCAGCATGATCCCTGACGACCCCCCCCCCCCCAAACCGGCTCAGAACGAAAACCCAGTTACATGTATGATGCCCTATACCACAGGGAGACCCCCCCCTTGTTACAGGAATACCCTCAAACCCGATCCTGGTTTGGAGTTATGTTTGGGGCTGCTTACATTACAAAAAAAAGAGCGCATCGCACTCGTTCGAGTACTGAAAGACAGCTTGCTCCGCCTTCCGCTCTGCGTCAGCTCGACCAAACGTTTCCAGCACCTGAACATTGGCACGGATTGCATGCCACAACACGGGACGCGCCACACACCGGACCGAGCACGCAACTGACACTTCTGCCAGGGCGCAGAACCCAAATATTTGGATTAGGATCATCATACGTAATTGTAACTGGAATTGGGGGGGGGTATACCCATAACTGAGAGCAGTGGTGGGGCAACGGGGGATTCACCCCTCCATGGCCATCGCCATCCCAGGTAATTTTCCAAACTCCCCTCCCCCCCCCTCTATTGCAAAAAAAATGGGACAAGTAGCGTTTTTCGCCTCCTTTTCAGTGTTCTACACCCTAAAAACACCTAAATAACGCAATGTCGACCCTGTTTGACCCTTTTCGACCAAAAAGCTTCTACTTTTTTGCTGCAGAATTGTCCGTTTTGACCCCTCCCCCTCCAACATTTCTCATCCCAGACATTTTGCCTGGGATGGCTCTAGACTGCTTCTCGACCATCTAGACCCCCCCCCCCCAACTGGTTTAGTCCCAACCTACACCTATAAACCAGCAGACCCAACCTACACCTATGATGGCCGTGGGAGAGAGGGGTGTGTGCGGTGCGTTCCCCAAACTTTTCCAACCATCACATCATTTTTCTAACGGTTTTGAACTTTTCAGTGCTATATGGCCATAAAACAATTACATAACGCTGTTTAGACCGTATTTGACCCTTTTGTGACCAAAAAGTGCCTTTGGACGGTATTTTGGTCGTACAGTTGTCAAAAACCTTCACAAGTCACAGGATACCAATCTGCCACCGTATGATAGTAGTGAGTGACCACGAAAAAGAGATCAACGGAAATACAGAAAAAAATAATAAACGACGATGAGAGCTTACCTCTTGTTCCAAACACACTTTCCCAAAACTGATGTGCTCTGTAATGCATGAGGCGCCAACGTTCTGTTTCATGGTTACTTGCAATTTTTTTTTCAGTCGATTTGTCGAATGGCGCTGGCATGAGGATCGCAGCACCTCTTGACAGCAAAAACATTCATTTGCAGAGCGCATAACCCATGACCACCCTTGTATATCGTCGCGGATTTTGCATTTTCCACACATGCAAAACGGCCGATTCGCCACAAGGCGCTCCTCTGACAGTTCTCGGTTCAAGACCGTATTTCTGCAAAAAAAATTGACACACACACGTTACACCACAACAGCGACAACAAAGTTTTTGCACCTCTTTGCCGCAACACCAACTGAAGGGTTCCTGACGACCTGGCCAGCCAGCGGCTCAAACTGATAAGGTTGAACTTCTTCTGCAATTCGTTCGTCACGTAACTGTGCCGTCTCAGCATCAAAATCCGATTCACTGCTACTGGAACCGTCCATGTGTACCGACTACTCGGCGCTGACGACGCACAGGCGCCGATTTTTCCGGGCAGGTACGTGGCAATGAAAAAAAATGGGCCGCGAAGTAGAAACGCGGTGCACAGAAAATCAGGGTCGCCGGGTACGGAAGTAGGTAACAACAGCTTATCTGCCGCGAAAAAGCTAGGCAAGGCGGCTTTGAGGCGGAATTTGGGTAGACATCGGCCAACATATCCCCTTCGCGTATTTGGGCATTAGTTGGTTGCGTTTCAATTGCGTGAGCCCAGCATGAAGTCCGTTACCCGTTCGCTCCTGCTCACTGTTGTTGACCATGGATTACGGTTCCGGCAAGATTCAAATTTCTTATGGCCCCCATAGAAAAAAAACTGAATCCGAAAATTTTAAAAGGAAAAAGGTGAAAAGAAAACTATGGTCCTATGGTAAGAAGTGACGACTAGGTCAGCCCCTTGCCGCATGCAAAAAAATCGCGCGGTCGAAAAAAAACTAGGACCCCCCCTTTAAGGAAAAAAAGACGCTCCCCACATACGTCGGAACACTTTACTAACATGCACATACATGTACATACATACACGCGACCTACATATACGCGACCGTACATACATATACGCGACCATACATACACCCAGACATGGAAAAAATGTGCCTTTTCGACGATGCTCCATTAGGGAGGGTGTATAATTATTCGGAGGCTAACTATGCCCTAACGATAGGGTTTACGGTAAATTACAAAGCTACAGTACGAAAGAAACGTTCAACTCGTCTACTAAAGCTGTCGCCTAATTTTTGTTTAGAATACACTGACACCGGTTGACTCTGTTAAATTGAAACATTGCTAGAACCATAAACCATTAACGAACACGCACCGCCCCCTAGGGCGTTGTTGTTGTTGATGAAGGGGGGGGGGGATTGGAGGCGCGCACATCACCACGCGTATTTTCTCACTTACTCAATTAATTAATTAATCAATTGTTGACTCACTCGGACTCGACGATGCCATTGGTGAAGATGCGCACCATGAAATCGCCCTCCTCGTCAGGACGGAAAGTCGACGGGAAGAGCACATACGTGCCCGGGTCCAAACGGAACCGACCCGTCACCTAGAGTTTCGATCATTCTATTTATAAAAAAAATAATAATGAAATTTGCACTTTTCAGAAATTCACAAAATACATCGAAAGCGCCGATCGATTGGCCGTCCTCATAGCGGTCGGCAAAGTGGCCAATACAGTTTTTTTAATGTTTACATTCTTCTGCAAAATTTTCAAATATCAAAAAAAAATGCGCACTTCGCGCAAGTTGATGAAGGCGGGACAGCGGGCGTCGGCGCGTCCGAGATACTCGATCTGGCTGCTCGACAGCTTCGAGCTGGCGTCGTCCACCTGACATATATGCACATGTACAGATACCGTACACCGGGTATGAGTATATGCGTGCGTGCGACGGGCACGCACGCACGCACGCGCTGGCACGCACGCACGCACTGGCACGCACGCGCTGACACGCACGCACGCGCTGGCACGCACGCGCAGGCACGCACGCACGCGCTGGCACGCACGCACGCGCTGGCACGCACGCGCTGGCACGCACGCGCTCGCATGCACGCGCTGGCACGCACGCGCTGGCACGCACGCACTGGCACGCACGCACTGGCACGCACGCACTGACACGCACGCACTGGCACGCACGCACTGACACGCACGCACTGGCATGCACGCGCTGGCACGCACGCACTGGCACGCACGCACTGGCACGCACGCACTGACACGCACGCACTGGCACGCACGCGCTGACACGCACTAGCACATACGCGCTGGCACGCACGCGCTGGCACGCACGCACGCGCTGGCACGCACTCACGCGCTGGCACGCACGCACGCACGCACTGGCACGCACGCACGCACAGGTCAGACCTTGTAGGCGCAGAATCCGATGGGCAGCATGTCTAGGCCGGCGCTGCGCAGCTCTCGACGGTACTTCTGGAGGACGCCGATGATGACGGTGCACTTCTCGTCCTCGTCGTCCGGGTCCGAGTCCGTCAGCGTGATACGGTACTGCGGATTCGTCACGAACGACTCTGGAACACGCCAAGCAATCGACTGCCACAACACTTGTGGCGCTGGTTCGATTCGTTCCAGTCTGGGGGACGTACGTACACAAGATGACTGATCAACGATTGATTGTAGATTAATATAGCAGAACAAAACAGCAACAACAACAACAACAACACATGTGAAATTTCGAGGTGAAACTATGTTTGTGGCAACAGGAGCATGCAAGTATGATGAAATCCACAGAAATCCACAGAATGATTGCAGCATCGGTAATTTTGTTACTTGGTTGCATTAGGTCAGAAATTTATACGGCGCGTGCAGCACTGCATCAAAAATTCAATTCTGTACATAGAATGCTGCAATTTATTGCGCTTCATTTATGACTGGATATACATTTATCTTCACCTTAATGAATAAATCAGCCAAACCATTTTATTTATACGAAGTTTGAAACATCTCATTGCGTAGAAACCATTGCAGTGCACCACACATTGATTGATCGTTTCTCGACTGCCATCAAGTATTTCCCTATGCGTTGCCCTTAATCCAACATCTACACGGCACACGGCCACCTAGTAGGGGTCTATACAACGCACCGATAAAGTTCCTGCATCCTCCGGCCGAGCAGCCCGTGACCCACTTGCCGTCGTGGCTGTTGGTGGCCCACTGGTCGGCGGCGGGCAGTCTCACGCCCGTCATGGCGTAGATCTCGTCCATGACCTCGGGACCCAGGTTGCAGATCTCCAGCTTCTCGAAGTTGTTCACAAAGTCCTCGAAGGACATCCTGCAGCGACGCAAGCACATGTGCCATTGGGCGCTGGCCAGTTGCGTTGTGTGTGTGTGTGTGGGGGGGGGCCTTTTTCCGGGAAGGGGGGGGGGGGTTCAAACCATACCTGTAACCGGGGGTTTGGAACAGTGGTGGGGGGGGGGGGGGCGTCGCGTCACCGTTGTTCTTTACGACCCCCCCCCCGGAACCCCTTCTAGACCGAGCTCCCCCCCCCCCCGGGCCTCGAAATCAACGAAGGCACCATGTACCCATGCGTGCGTGCGTGCGTGCGTGCATGCCCAGCTCCCCCCCCCCGCCAGCCTACCAGAACTCTCCCTCGTGGGCAAAGGTGAGTCCCATGGCGCGTCGTTCCTCGTCCGAGACGTATCGCCACTCGTAGGAGTTGTCCGACCAGGCGCCGTTCCACTCCTGCTCGTTGCCCCACGGATTCCGGATGCGCAACAGCGGAATCTGACCCCGCGGGCCGTTGATCTGTGCGGGACGACGAAAATCGATCGATCGATCGATCGATCACACACAGAGACGAACGATCGACCGCATTCTCGAAGGGGCAAACAGCGCAACGCAGCGGCGAGAGCTGTTGTGGTTGTTGTTGGATTGGGGGCAACGCTAGGAGGCCGTCAATGGCCCATAGAGCATAGCCATCTCCATCACGCCTTCCAGTCTAGGGCTGCGCAATTAGCCAAAGACCTTCGGAAGAACGCCATCTATATAGTCTAGGGCAGCGATGGCTCGAGAAAAAATAAAATCCATCGAAAGGGAAGTCCTCCCTCAGTCTAGTGGCTCCATCAAGAATCGAACCCAGGACGACCTTGCGCGCAGGAGGCCGATTCTTACCACTAGGCCATACGCCGGCGAGAGCGGACACGGGCACAACTTTTCGGGTGCGCCTTTCCCACCCCAAATTATGATTCGGGTGAGGGCGTGTTCGGTCCCGCACTGCCCATGCCAATGTCAATGCGTACCATTCGCATGCCGGTGACGCTGTATGCGTGTCCCTTGACCAGGCCATTGGAGAGGCGCGCCTCGTATGCGTTGGGGTCCGCCTCGATGGAGCAGCCGAGCAGGGAGCCCATCTCGAAGCCGCGCATCAGCATCTGCAGCAGGTTGGGCGGCCGCTTCGACAGGTCGTAGAACTCCGTCAGGCCGCCCGTAAAGTCCTCCAGAGCCTCGCTCGTCGTGCCGCCCTGCCAACGGACAACGTACTCGACTGAGGGTTGGGATTCCGTATGCGTGCGTGCGTGCGTGCGTGCGTGCGTGCCGGTATGTGCGTGCGTTCGTGCGTGGGGGGAGGGAAAGGCCATTAAAAAAATCGACCAGCCCGACCTTCAGCGCCTCGTAGCTTCCGTGCAACTTCGCATAGGCCTTTTCCAAGAGAGCGGACCTGCAATGGCGAGAAGCTTCAAAAATCATCCTCTCACCATCTCCACGACGACGACGACATCTCGCCCCTCCAATAGAAGCCCACCTCCCAAGACAAATATTATTATTATTAAAAAAAACGCACCAAAATTCGTGATTTTCCCGCGAGTGCATAAAGAGGAGTTCTCCGCCGCTCGTCGGCAGGCGGTCGTCGACGACCACGTCCACCCAGCGACCGTACTGCCAGAATTGGAAGTGGAAAATTCCTAGAATAATTTTAGTGTAAAATAATATCCCAAACGCCATGTCGCGGCTGAAAATTCGATTCACCAAAGATTTTACTTTAGGGTTTTTCTATTTTTTGGAGCGACAGGGAAGAGGCTAATTAAGAAGCGCGCAACGAAATGAAAAGCTTCCAGGGGGGGGGGGGTAACTGTGAGGGGGCCAATTTTGAGGAGGGGGAGGGGGTGGGCAGATTAATTAGAAAGTCTTCTCTTTCATAAGCAAAAGGCATCTCTGTGTTCTATGCCATCGCAGACTCGAACTACAAACGTAAAACAAGTCTTGGAAGCGAAACGGGCAATTTTTTTGAGAGACAATTTATAGAGAGAAATAATTCTAATCGATTCAAATATTCAACACCACCACGCACCCGCATAGTTCTCGGTGAAAGACTGGTCAGGGGGCACGACGCGATAGAAAAGTTCGTCTCTCAGCGTCAAATTCGCCGCCGCGGCCAGAAGCCAGCAGTCGCCGAGTTCGCCTAAAATTCTTAGGCTCCGCAACGGTAAGGCCTAACCACGCTCTCGACCTTGAACGACGTCGAATCGAGTGTGGCCTTCGATGATCAGCTGCGGCTCGTCCGACAACTCCTGCAAAAAGAATTGCAATTACAGAATAAATGAAAATGTTGAATTCAAAAATGGAATTTCAATTCACTTCCGCTCAGCTCGTCAGTGTCTCTACAAGCGACACAAAAGTCGTCAGGTGAAGAAATTCAAAAATTGACATCATAGCAGAAGTATTCAATTGGCATACATTAATTAGTCGTTAAGCACTCGTCTGCATTTACTTAGTGGGTGACTTTCAAACACATCACTTCATACTTTCATAACTGGGTCTGGAAGAGTGGGGGGGGGGGGGGCGGGCAAATGGCCGAATTCTGGAGGGTGTCTGGAGCAAAAAGTGGGGGCAGCTGGCCATTTTATTTTGTTATACTGGTACTTTTTGGTCAAAAATGGGTATGAATAGGGTCTAAACAGTGTTATTTAGCTGTTTAATGGTGATATAACACTGAAAAGCACTGAAATACACCGACATTTACTCACTTTTATCGTTTTAAACAGAGTGAAAATCCCTTGGGAAAATTCTGTGGGGACGGTTGGGGGGGGGGGAGGGCGTTGGGGGTGGTTGACAAATTCTGGGGCCCCAAAGCCTCCCCCCCAGTTACAGGTATGATTTTGGTGACAGAGTGAGTAGGCCCGCAACTTGGGGGGAAGCTAAGTAGTTCTGGGGGCAAGGGCGGATCTAGAGGGGGGCGAAAGGGGCGATCGCCCCCATAGCTGGGCGGATTGCGTGTGGGGTTCGGGCGGGTAGGCGAGGGGCGAAAGGTGGATGGCAGGCGAGGGCGAAGGGCAAGTGGGTAGGCAAACGTGCTTAGCGAACCTACTTTTCCGCATAAAAATGCGTGTAGGTGGTCAAAAATCGCATGCAGCGCCGATTTTGTGTATTGCTTGTCAATAATTGACTGATTGGGTGCCCAAAACATCGTCGAAATGACCCAGCGTCTCTAAATATCAACTGGGTTCCCCCTTCTGCTAAATCCTTCCCCTCCAAAAAAAAAATTTTGGATCCGCCACTGA
Source organism: Paralinhomoeus sp. GSCO2_6 (assembly GCA_030248085.1). Taxonomy (NCBI): domain Eukaryota; kingdom Metazoa; phylum Nematoda; class Chromadorea; order Monhysterida; family Linhomoeidae; genus Paralinhomoeus; species Paralinhomoeus sp. GSCO2_6. The sequence continues at coordinate 93,599 of JASAMY010001127.1, forward strand.
TGGCTAATTACAATCGCTTATTACAGTCAACTTTTTAGGAAGAAGGCTTTGACAGATGTAGAATTAGCAAAATTTTTGCCTGCGGCGCAGTTAATTTTGTAGAACGCATAACAAAATTTCTATGACTTTCAGAATGTACGTGATGCCCAAAGTTGAAATTTTTGCCTGCGGCGCCATTTGTGTGCATGCAACACAGAAAATACACATAAATAATAGTAACGTTTTGGCTAGTTTTTCACCCTCTTCGCGAAATAAATTCCTGCTTCCCGAAATGTATGCCCATGCTGCTACATTGGTCTAATTTTGGCTGGTTCTACGGGATAGGTTCATTCGCCCCCCTAGCCAAAAATTCCTAGATCCGCCCCTGTCTGGGGGGGTAAGATTTAGGGGGCGGAGGCGGGTTAATTACGAGCTTAAACCATTCCCTATACAATAATTAGTTGTCAACCATTCTTCCGCATTTACTTCGCGGGTGACTTTTATACGCATTCACTATCGCATCTTAGTACCGATTAAAAATTATTCAAATTGTTATACTTAGAAATACCTAGCGAGAAAATACGAAAGCAAGAATGGAAACCGCACTCACATCCCAAACATTATATTAGGACCAATACAAAAACATACAGCCTGATGGAACCAAAAAAGATCAAACCCCAACGACATAATGTGGCCAAGGCGAAACATTTGTAGAACAATGCTTCTTCAGTCAAACGCGTTTAAACTACGGGGTTGTTGTGGTTGTTCTCCTTGGATTAAGGAGGGAACCGCGAGGAGGCCGTCAATAGCTCGTATTGCATTATCCACATCTAACTAGGACGCCTTCCTGTCTTGAAGCATAGAATTAGCCACGAGGGGCGCCAAAAGACATTCGGAAGAACGCCAAATGTGATCAGGAGCAGCGACAGAGCGAGCAAATCGATTGACATGGGAATTTGGGGGAAATCTTCATTGGTAGTTCCATCAAGAATCGAACGCAGGTCCATGGGAGTGGGGTGGGGGGGGGGGGGGGGGGGGTGCAGTGTCGCGTTCCAGGTTAGAAACGCTCAAATTTCGAAACACAGAGAAAGGCCCAATTCTCCGCCTATCAAAACGAAAGTTCAACGAAAAAATGCGCGCAAAAAATCCTTCCTGACCCCTGGTCGACGCCACTCGACGTAGCGGTCGGGGCGCTTGCTGTAGAAGAGCGAGTCGTCGGTGGCCGGGAATTCGGGGTCCTCGAAGAGGCACTCCTCGTCCAGGCAGCGCTGGCGCAGCTCGTAGAAATCCTGCACGTTCTCTGCAACAACAGCGAGACGCACCACTCACTTCGGGCGCCGACTGCTAGCTGCTCTGCTGGCTGTCAAATAGCAGCGGGCAATGCTGTGGTGTGACCAGAGAGAGACGTCCCGCGGTCCACGCACGCACGCACACACACACACACACAAACAGGCGGGGACACTCCTTGCAACCTCCTTTCATTGGGGGTATGCAGGAAAGCAAGCTGTGGGAACCGCTATTGTAGGCAATTGGTCGCAACCAAGAAAACGCAATAGTTCGCAGCAAATTCTCACATTGCCCCCCCCCCCCCCTTGATGGAATCATCCAGCCAGACTCCCAGCAATTTCGCTCCCAGACGAAAGGTGCTCTTCCCAGTTTTCACAAAAAAAGACTGGGCCAAGTCACGATTGTAGAACTGCAAGACGAACTGCCACAATTTAATTTAGGAAAATTCACAAAAATCAAAACACAAAATCGCCCACCGGTCGCCCAGCCTTCGTCGTCGAAGGCCGCGGCCGCTCCTTCGGTCGCCGCCTTCTCCGCGTCGGGTTTCTTGAACTTTTTCACCTCAAATTTTTATATTTTTTCACAATTTTAATTTCAATTTCTCTCTAAAAAAATCCCTTACATCCCGCTGGAACTCGCCGCTGAGGGTGTTGTCGAGTACGACCTTTCCGATATTTCCCAGCTTGTTGTCCTTGCCGCCCATGTTGAAGATGAGATTGCCCGCGATCGAACCGATCATGCGACCCGTGGCCGGATCGATCTATAACATGATCAGCGCTTCATTCTAGTTCAAAATAGCAAAACAAAACAGCGATGCATGTTTTGATTTTGAGGTAAAACTATTTTTGTAGAATCCATAGAAATCGACACAGCATGCAGTTCAGTTGGTTGAGAATTTTGTGACTCGACCGTGTTAGTATTAGCTCATTAATTAACTTATGCACGTGAAGCAAAATTTAACCATGCTTGTCGCAACTTAGTGCACGTCGAATATGATTGCTACGTACCACCTAAATCGGCCGACCCATTGCATTTATCGAAAGTTAGAAACATCTCATGGTGTAGAAACCTTGCACGTTGACTCTCGACTGTCATTCGTCAAGTGTGTCTCTGTGAGTGCCAGCCAGCCAACCTTGAGGTATTTGTGCGCGAGCTGTCCAAAGACATTGCTGATGGCTTCGATAGAGCCGCCTCTCAGGAGACTTTGGAGGATGTTGCCGCCTCCGCCGCCGCCCTGCGATCCCCGATCGCCACCGCCGCCGATCAGCTGACTGAGGCCGCCGATCAAGTTGCCTCCGCCGCCGCCGCCGCCACCCCCTGCGACCGATCAAGCATCACATAATCAGAGGTGGGGGGGAGCACTATTACTAGAGCGTGACGCAGCATCGGTGTGCGCGCGCTCGTGGTGCATGGCAGATTGCATGTAGACAGACCACCAACACGAACAAAGCAAAGAGTAGGCAGGGAATGAATGAGAGGCGGTGCGGTGCACACAAGCAATTCACCGTTTCGTCGAGAAGACAGAGAAGCAACATGCAGTGTACATGACTGTACCCTCGAGAAGTGAATCCGGTTCATCCAGTTTAAAGACCAGGTTTCGTTCACGGTAACAGACAAAATCCAAAGGTGTGACCGCAAATGCTCTCTTATAGAGAGCTGGCAAGTCCACAGTCCAGGCAAGCCTGGACTAGAACTGTATCGAAACGTGAACAGCTTCACTTCCCAAGAATTGCAAGCGGTTAGTGAGTCAGTTAGGTAGTCCCTTTACCCATTCCATAGGGAGTTTCGTCAACATCACGGCCCGTTCGCTTCGATGCACAGCAAAGCAAGCCGTTTGGCCGGTTCGACGACGACCTCTGCTTGCGTCCCTTGGCTGGCTGCGGGGGGCTATCTGTGTAATCGAAAAGCCGAATATACACGACATGCGGTATTAGTGCGATTTCGATTAGTAGTTTTTATTGGGAGCCAGCGAGCTTGTTCGCCTTGTCATTTCGAAAATCCACACATCTCAAGGAAAAGTTGAAGTGCAAAGCAAGAAGCAGCGGGAAAAGCTGGAAAAGAATATGACAGAGACAGGTACAGAGCGACATTGCCAAAGCAGGGCGCAAGAACAAAAGAACAGCAAAAGCAAAAAAGCAAGCCAACGCAGAAAAATACAGCAGGGAAATGGGGATGACATGCATGCGACATTTGTTATTTCGTGAACATGCAAATATAAACAGAAAATAACCTCCACCACCACCGGCCAAGCCCCCGATAAGGTTTCCGATTTGGCCCATGCCCCCACCACCGCCTCCGCCGCCACCACCGCCTAAAACCTTTTTTTTGCTTCGTGATCTGCAATTCTGCATCATGCTGTTTCGATTCTGATGATTTAATGAATAAAATATTAAAGGATATCCCACCGCCTGACAGTCCGCTGATGAGGCCGCCAATCCCCCCGCCGCCGCCTCCGCTGCCACCGCCTAAAGGAGCTTAGTGAAATCACAACATCGTTCATCAGTGAGTATTCTAAAATATGTAAAATTCAGCTCCTTGAAGCAACCCTTCTAGAGGTTGGCAAAGAGTCAAGGGTGAACTTGACCTCTGCATGTACGCGCACGCCGCACATGTACTCTACACTACACTACACGTCATGTATCTGCCGATTCACACTGACAAGACGACACATGCACGCAAAACACGCTGTCAATTCTCCATTTCGGGAGAGAGTAAGAAGGAAGACACAGTCAGACCGAATCCTGGTGGATTGGCTTCCCGGCTAATGTGCACTAGACCCATTGACAATTCTATTAAAATATTAAATCAAATACTTGCGAAACAGATATTTCAGAAATGTGATATTTTTTGCATTTTGTATAGTTGTCTGGCAAGGTGAGGGGATGGCCTTTTTGGGCGGGGAACCCTATTCTTTCTAAAAAAAAAACACTTCAGCGCCAATGTTTTTGCATTGTCGCTACGTTGCTTTCAACGAGTCACTTTGCTCTGCATTTCTCGCAACCTGTCCCCTCTAATACCCCGTACATCTATCCAGCCTCAGCGCTCTTGTAGTCATCGTCACACCGGCGGCGGCCGTATTTGCGCGCCTGCGAGCGCGGGCGCGCGTCTGTCAGTGTCGTGTCCATGCCCGCATGGTAGCAGAGTACACAAGTCTCGTGAGTTGCGCTGCGCGCTGCGTGCGTGCCTCACTTACTGGGGGCCCAAACTGGCTGTGCGCGGTGGTCGAAACGCGCAACAGTCATGTCTGACTCCGGAGCCAGCTGCGCTCGTGAAAACACGCCGACTAGAGCCATTCGGAAGGGTTTTAGTGCCGCGCATACGCACTGTTCTTAGATGCATAGAACCTGCGCACGAGAAAGCCAGCAAGGGTCGAAACAACGGTCGCGGATTTTGAACGAACGCAACACCCCCCCCCCAGACACAGTGTTCGCCCCGTTCTGTAGACCGAGATTCTGGGCTAACCACACACCCCCCAAATCCCTCTGCAATATACTGTTTCCATGCGTGAACAATCCAAACACGACGCAGCAAAAACTACACAAAAGCAGACGCGGCGAAACCACTGAGACAACACACACACACGCTCGCAGACAGAGGCACAAGCAAACAGGAAGACAAACAGACCAACAAGAAAACAGTCAACAGGAAATAGATCAAGACGGGAGTACTACAATGTGAACAACAACAGCGGACAAACACCAAGACCAAACGAGCGCAAAGAAACACTAGGTAGTGAGCATACCTGTAACTGGGCTGTGGTTGGGGGGGGGGGTGTTCCCTCCTCCCAGGTGCTGGATTGACCCTACCCACTTTTTTGTTTGTGGGTGGGCCGCTATGTGCCCGCTGGGGGGGGGGGGGGTATACCCCTCCCCGGAAGACCCTATCCCAAAAGACTTTGGGGATTACCCCTCCCCTGGTTGTCATTTTCTGGAGCTTCAAGCCAATTTGTCTTGTAAAAATGGCAAAGACAGTGCCTGCGGCGCTGTCTTTTTGTACTTTGCAGCTTAAGAGGGCGTCCATGGCAAAATCGACCACGGATTTAAATAAAAAAATAGATTTCCTTTAAATTGTGACCAAAAGGTACCCCCATAGGCACTGTGTGGCATGCCACATTTCGTTTGGCTCAAAGCCGTTTTAAGTCTAAAATATAAATTTTTTAAGTTTGCGTCGAAAATTCGGAGCCTTGGACGCGCCCCCATTCTTTGGCCCATTTCTCACGTTTGCTCACCGGAATCGGAGGTTCCCATATGTGCCTACATAGTAGACACCTGCCACTTGGTGGTAGCACGTGCATTCGCCATTACGTCCACCCAGCTGGCGGCAGGTGGAGTGCAAAATGGCGAAGGAACAAAAGGTCGAAAATTTGCCTGCGCACGATGGATTTTTGAGCTTTATGTCTCATTCGATAGCGTATGAATGGACCTATCTGGGGTCCAAAATTTATGCCTGGCATTCAATCTGCGCAAGAGTTATGGCCGAAAAACCTCATTTTCAGCCATTTTTTCGTCTTTTTTCGCCATTAACTTCCCTAAAATCAGTAGCAGGCTTTCCAATTTACATCTGCGTTGTGTCTCTATGGGCCCCCTACATGTATCGAGCCTCGCTGAAAATTGACAATTCTCATGCATTTTTAAACATTTTTGTAACTTAAGAGTCTCGCCACAATTATATGCCAGAACAAAACTAAGGGTCCATCCAGCGTCAGCGTTTCCAAAGCGGTCAGCGCTTAAACTGCCAATCTACACATAGTGCACTATTGTCCTTTAGCTGTACGTTTGGGCAGCGTCCAAATACGCGACACGCAGCCGACAAATTCCATGGTACATTCTAAGTACACTAAAAGCGCACTATGCAATGTAGATGCAAACAAGCAGCATCAATCAACATTGCAAACGCTGTACCTCATCAAGTACATACCGCAGACTCTCTATTTAGCCCCCCCCCCACTCTGAAGGCCTCTCAGTTTATTAGCCCCCCCCCCCCGCGCCCGGGGAACTAGCCCCGGCGAGAATAAATTAAAAAATTCCCACCCTACCGCCATGTGTGTCAATTTGTTACACCCTTCAATTTGTATGATTGTCCGGCCTCCACCTGCATACAACCTAAACGAAACATCGAGCTATACGTACCAAATGGCTGATTGGAGAATTAATGGTATTTTGCACTGAACGAAGAGCCTATATGTAGTCGCTGTATTGAGTTTGGACGTGCTGCAGTCAAGCTTGGTTAAAAGTCATTCACTTTTTGAGAATGTTGGAGCACTATCCCAGCGAAAAAAAACACGCAAAAGTTGTGCAGTAGTGAGAATCGAATGCCTTACCCTCAGGGAGGTTGCCTAGAGTATTTGGCCTTAGCCAAAATGTTCGAATTAAATTTTTAAATTATGCAGTATTTCCCAAAAGTTGCTGTATTAATTTTTTTTTTAGGGACCTTTTGTGATGTGGAAGCATTCTCTCATCTGTCACTGCGTAGGTTTATATGGTTTGACACACCAAACATTTTTGGACAAATTTGACAACGTTTTTTTTCTACAAAAATTCCAATTGAAAACACTATTTCTTAAATGTGTTCTTTAATTGCACAGGCCTTGCCTTGCGACAGTGCTGTGACATGCTTTGGACCCGCCTTTACGTATGTGGAGTGGTGTGAACTCCATGTATTAAGGAGCAATTGTTACAACCATGCCCACTCAACACTGCATCCATACCTTGAACCCCATGGTCTGTCACTGTATTCGTGTATACACGTACAAGCTTTGATGTGTACAATAGGGTCTGTGAGCGTGTATTTGCTGCTCTTCAACGGTCCTAAATTACTCATGTTGCCTATGCAACACGTGCGAGATGGCATGTGAAACTGCAATTCACAATTGCACTAAATCTTTTAAAATGCATGAGAATTGTCAATTTCCAGCGAGGCTCGATACATGTAGGGGGCCCATGGAGACACAACACAGACGTAAATTGGAAAACCTGCTGCTGATTTTAGGGAAGTTAATGGCGAAAAACCACGAAAAAATGGCTGAAAATGAGGTTTTTCGTCCATAACTCTTGCGCACATTGAATGCCAGGCATAAATTTTGGACCCCAGATAGGTCCATTCATACGCTATCGAATGAGACATAAAGCTCAAAAATCCATCGTGCGCAGGCAAATTTTCGACCTTTTGTTCCTTCGCCATTTTGCACTCCGCCTGCCGCCAGCTGGGTGGACGTAATGGCGAATGCACGTGCTACCACCAAGTGGCAGGTGTCTACTATGTAGGCACATATGGGAACCTCCGATTCCGGTGAGCAAACGTGAGAAATGGGCCAAAGAATGGGGGCGCGTCCAAGGCTCCGAATTTTCGACGCAAACTTAAAAAATTTATATTTTAGACTTAAAACGGCTTTGAGCCAAACGAAATGTGGCATGCCACACAGTGCCTATGGGGGTACCTTTTGGTCACAATTTAAAGGAAATCTATTTTTTTATTTAAATCCGTGGTCGATTTTGCCATGGACGCCCTCTTAAATGTACATAGAAATAGCGTTTAGATCACGTTTTGGGTCCATTTTAAGGCGAATAAGTAACATTTTTTTATCAAATTCCGACATATAAAACTGCATCCCGAAAATCCCGAAATACCCACCCCCTGCCTTCGAAAAATGTGGCGAATTACCCCTGGCCCAATTTCCGTGGGCACCTATGCGCTGGGGCTATTGTTGCGCCGCGTTCCGTGCGCGGTGGGTTACTTCGGGGAGAAAGCGAACAGTGCGCTAGACTGACACGAGACGCGAGTAGGCGAGCGCATGGGCCTAACTAACGAATGCAAACTACTGTATCGCTGTTTGGGTCGTCCGTGTCTATGAGACTGGATGGCTGTCTGATTCCAACACTCCTTCTCAGGTATAGGGGGGGGGGGGGGGGGTAATACCCCTCCCCTGTAAGACCCTATCCCGAAAGACTTTCGGGACCACCCCTCCCCTGGCTTTCATGTTCTGCAACTTCAAGCCAATTTGTCTTGCAAAAATGACGAAAAGTGTGCCTGTGGCGCTGTTTTTTGTACTTTGGAGCTTAAAGGTACATACAAATAGCGTTTAGATCACGTTTTGGGTCGATTTTGAGGCGAATAATAAGTACCATTTTTGTGCAATTCCAAGGTTTAAAACTCCATCCCGAAAATCCCGATTTACCCACCCCCACCCGCCTTCGAAAAATATGGCAATTTACCCCTCCCCTGGCCTAATTACCGTGGGCACCTATGGGCCGCTTCTATGATCTCTGGTCACAATCGACCGCTGCTAGTGAGTGAGTGAGCTAGTGCTAGTGTAGGATTTTTGCCAACCCAACCCCTTGTTACTGTCTTTGCCTATGAAAGTGCAAGCCAAATTGGACATACGAGAATTTTAATAAAAAAATAGGCGCTCGCGACGCTGTTGACTTTTCGGTCATTTCAGAATTTGAGTTGCTCATCTGTCAGTGAACAAATGAACCGCAGAATACACAAAAAAAACATTCGAAAATTAGACAAGGCGATCAAGCTAGCCAAGCCAGCTGTACCAAAATTGCTTCAAACGTCACATTGCACTTGAGAGTCAACTTATCGAACGAAGTAAAGCATCGGATTCGGAATCTACAAACTTAACACAAAAAAATAGAATAGACCAACCTCCTCCCAAAAGTTGGCCGGCCAGACCCATGAGATTGCCGCCTCCCCCACTCCCTCCGCCGCCGCCGCCACCTCCCAAAATGTTGCCCAGAAATCCTCCAAATTCATCGCCCTGTATGTGAACTTGGTCGTATCTATCTGCCATTTTTTGTTGTTTCTTTTCTTTTTCTTTTCTTGGCTTTGGAAACTAGCCGGCTTTGGGAGTTGGGGCGAAAGAGAAGGTACACGCAGAGTGGTCGCGGAACAGCTGCGCTGCAAACAGCAAAAGCGGCTTTTTCCTCTTTGGGCAGTACACTTTCACCACTTCTTCCTATTTAGGCGGTACGCTGATTTTTTTTTGTTCGGGAGGTACGGTAGACTAGTTGTTACGCTTTACCGAGCCTGTGTGAGACAGACCTTCGTCTCTTTCTTTGTTGCCTTCTTTGTTTCTATTTTGTATTTTGACTGCGCCAAAGCGCCGTTTCAGCAAGATGCCTATTCGTCAAGATCACGTCACGTATGCATACAGTAAAACCGTCGAATATCAGCGTCGTCCCTGAGTTTACTTTCACATGAGGGTGCAGCAGCAGCCACCCGCTCGAAGATTTTCCGGCGGCCCACCGACCGAAAACCACCCCGAGTCCTCTTGTTCCGAGTCGAAGGGCACGAAGCTGGCCTGAGTCGAGTTCGCCCTCGGCGCGCCTCCACCGCCGCCGCCGCCGCCCTCCGCACCGTCGGCGACCTCCTGCGCGCCGGTCGACGAGCCGTTGAAGCCCGAGCTGCGGCCACTGTGCACGACGTCGTCCTGCACCCGTTTTGCGTACTCTGACAAGGAACTGCCCACGTCAGCTACACGGCCGACGCAACGGAGCTCAGCGAGACGGACCGAGAAGGCGGGCACGCTGCGGACGAGGCGGTGCTCCCTGCCGACGAGCAACAGGAACTTCGTGGCCGGCTCGCCCTGGTCGCGTTTGCAGAAGCGGCAGACGCACTCGCAGCGCGGCGGACTGGCGAAGGCGGCGGCGGCGGCGGCGCGGATGAGGCAGCAGGCGCACTGACGCTCGCCGCAGTGCCGGCAGGCCAGCATCGCGCTCGACGGCGCCCGTCGGACGCACGTGCGGCACACGACGACCGCGCCCGCAGTCGGCCGACCGCTCAACTTGAGGTGACTGTCGATAGGACAATTCCAAATGTCTGCAATGCGCCCCGTCGTCACGCGACCGTCTGGGGCCTGCGGTTGAGGAGCGCCGGCCGACCGACGTACCGCAGACGGCGATGCCGGCGTCTCGGTGCCACTCGACGGCGAGCGCGGGGCGGCGCGGCGTCTCCGCCGACTCGACGGCCGGAAGCGCGGGCGTGGCCGCCGCGTCGTCCGAAGAGGCGACGACGGCGCTCGACGATCCGCCTCCCAAGTGGTCCAACATGTACTCGCTGCTAGTCGAAGTCATGAGTCTATGTAGCTAAGACTTTCAAATTACTTTTCAACTAACATTACGCTTCCCTTCACTTTCAGTTGCTTATGACCGGAGAAAAGAATTTGTGGAATTCATGTGTGCGCGTTCTTGTATCCACAATGTCGTACATTGTACGTTCCTGTAACAAGGATGTCGAATCCACGGTACCTGTAACTGGGGGCGGGGGGCGGGGTGGAGGTGCAAAAGTTGAAGAAAAATTGGCGCGTGGCGCGATGGGAATTGAACCCCTTCTGTGTCGGTGCTGTTCAGCGCTGCGGCGGTCCGGAGCGGTGGGACAGGCTGTTCTGCTGCTGCAGCTGCAGGAAGCCGGCAATCAGCCCCGCAATTCCGATGCTGGCTCAGAGAAGCCGTCGACGTCTGCGCCAGTCTCGACGCGTTGGGCGTCGTCGTCGTCCTCAGGGTTTCCGCAGTCTCTGTCGAAACCGCAACGCCTCGCGGAGTTGCACTTTGTTGGCGCGGCCGGCCACGCTGCGCTGCCGTCTCCGTTGTCGTTCCGACTGCACTTGCGTCACGCGATGCGGATTCCTCAGCCGATGGCCTCGCACTTCCGCCTGTTATGCAGCTTCTGGGAAGCCTTCTAAATATCAGGGTGGCCCATTTATCTATCCTGAGCTTTGACCGCTTGTAACTTTGCGTTTACTGAGAAAAACGAAAGATAATTTGTATGAGGTACAGGTTCAAAGTTTGCCGGATAGATAAATGGGCCACCCTGCATCGTGCCTATTCAAGCTGCTGCAGTCGCTGACGCCAAACGTCGAAGAAGTGGTCGTTCACGACGTTCACGTCCTTTGGCTTGACCTTAGCACTCCTGCCTCATCGTGTCTGTCTACTCCGCCCGGCACATGGCAAGAGCTTGTGCTAACCGTGCCGACGCTGATCTATCTTTGCGTCGAGCGCTTGGCAATCTATTGCTGCCAGCACTTTGAGCTGGACGAGTCACCAGCTCATTCGAGCGCCTTTGCTAAGCTGGCCGCTGCACAGCGGCGGCGCGCCCTTCCGGATCAACCTCCTCTCTACGTCGACTTTCTGAGCGAGCGCTAGACGGTGTGCAGTCGCCCGTTCTCTCGCATCATTGTGCGCACGATTCGCGCTTCGACGCCGTTCGAGGGACACGTGCGCGTTCCCGACGACGACCCCGACCGCTGCCGCCGCCACCTGACTGGCACATCAAGCAAGTGTAGTGGCGGACCCGTCGCAACTCCTATCCGATGCACCGTACCGAGCGTTCGATACGTCGATGACGGCAGATAGCATGGTGACGACGACGTGACATCTTGAACCGCTTTGTGCTCGGCCTCTGCTCTGTTGCTTTGTGCTCGTGTTATTGTTCAGCAATTTTTCAAAAAAAAAAGAAGCGTTCTGATGAGGATATTTACAGGGCTCACAGAGCACACACAGAGCTCGCAAAGGCGTCAGTCTGTGCACCCGTAGCGTGTGGCCGGGAAGATGGAGCAGGCTGATGAAAACGGCGCCCTTGAGAGGTAACACGCAATCCAAAGCTGTGAATGGAAACACGCAATACTTATTGTTATGCGGCACGCGCCTTCGGTGTTGCTGCGACTCTGCTACTTCTTCCGTGCAAGTGCGTTGCTTGGAGACTTGGGTTGCTTCGCGAAAAGAGAACTTTTATTTAATACTTATTTGATAAATCCAATATACGACCGATGATCTGCTCTACCGTTGGCTTGTGCGTCCACCTCTTCGCTTCTTCTATAGTGTACGTTATTTCGGTGCCCTTCTACGGCCTCTTCTTGTGGGCGATCTTGAAGGGTCGCAGGGAGGACGAGCGGCTGCGCTCGTCCTTTTTCACCCTCTGCCTGGCGCTGGGCGCTGCCGACCTCGAGGCGACGCTGCATCACGTCTGAACACTGCCCTTATATAAACTTGGGATCCGATCTGTGACTGGAATCGCATTTCAGTGGCTCCTGTCGCGTCCCATGATGTCCGGCATGTTCTTCAACTTCTACACTTCGAATGACCACGTGAGGCGATTGACGTGGTTAAACGTTCCGAAAATGGGAAAAGAAGCAAAAAAAAAGTTTAGGTTCTCGTGACGTTCATGGTGGCGACGTCGTTCCAGTTCGTGACGAGTCAGTGTTTGGGAACGGCACTGCTGGTGATCAATCGCTTCACGGCCGTCTTTTGGCCACACGACTACGAAAGTGTGCGTGGACTGCCTGATACCAGTTTAGACAACGACATACCGTAAACACTAATTGACCACCACCTCACGATATACCCTCCTATTCCGACTTCCCGAACGAATGAAACGATTACCCCAGAGGTCGCAAGGAGGGGTTTACGGTAACCACGCTCAATCAGCGGAATCTGCTAAATGAGCACAACGAATTTTTCGTTCGATGTGTATGTATGGTACAATGTATCTTCTCGTTCAGTGGTGGAGCGGCCGAGTGGTTCTGGCTGCGGTGCTGGTGCAGTTTGCGCTGCCACTGTTGGGAATGGTGATCGTTCCCTTGCCATGGATGCACAGCGAGCTGTCGATCGTGGCCAATGGAACCGCGGTCCTCATACAGTACCTTGACGGCGGTCTCACGGTGAACATCGGCGTAGTGAACACGCTGACCGTTTGGGCCTGCGCCCTGCTGGGACTGGTCCTGTATCTCGCCATGGCATGCAAGCTCCTCAGGTGCAGTCGCACCAATATAAGAACTTCTTCACTAGTGCCCTGGGCGTACTATTTCGAGCCTCGGCTGTTCGGGGCGCTTTTGTTTCAACCTCGGCCTACCTGGGGGCACAATTGGGAGCGGTGGGTATACCACTGGAGAAATCGCGTGCTTCCACGATTCAGCTACAATTCCTCGACCGTCTCCCACTTGACCGAGCTGAAGCTGACCATCTCGGGAGTCATACTTTTCTTGGAGCTATTGGCTTTCGTAGGCGGCTCCATGTACATCATCTTGACGGGCGACGCCATGGGCCCCATCGAGTTCCTGTACGTGACGCTCGACGTCATGACGCTGACGAATCCATTCGTCGTCGCCGCCTTCAGCGGCGCAGTGAGAAAGGCCATGAAGCGTGCCGTCTGCGCCGAGCATGCCACGCCGACTCCGGTCATCAGAGTGGCTGGCGATGGCCGCGGCGGCACTAAGTAGGCAGCGCAATTCAAGCAGAGTTCTTGAGTCAACAAAGTTGTACTTGAGAAAAAGAGAGTCCACAATCCCAGCAGCGTCATACAGTGCTTGCTCTCCGTATTCTACTGTACAGTTCCTACCGTACTTACTACTGAAGGAACATACCTATACATGCGTACCGGTGGGTATGAGGAGTGTAGGCAAGTTAGGTATGTGCCTGTGTGTCTCTCTCTCTTCGTCGACTGTTCAATTGCGGCAACAGCAACGACTTGACGCTAGCGCGTCCTCGCCGCACCGAGCCCCCCCCCCCCCCCCCAAGATGTACCCGTCGTGTACGCCATGCGCGTGACTTTGGCGCGCAATTTGAGACGCTGTTGAGTTCAGGTGCGCGTGTGACTGCTTGGATTGCGTACTCTGCGGCAGTGAGTGAGCAATCTAAACGTGCTGACGGGCAGGCAGTACGCGGGACAAAATGCGTGGCTCAGCGTCAGCGTAGAGCGGACACCTACACATGCAAACAAGCAAATAGCACAAAGCTTGACTTACACCCCCCCCCCCCGCTCCCTTGTCGCAACATGTCGCCAAACCTCATCAATTCGTAGTCCAGTCGCTTCAAGGTCACATCTCGTTCGCTTTCTCGCATTCAACGGGATTACCGTATTTTCTCTAATTGGCCTGGCCGGGTGCAGTGTTTGAGTTCGTTGGGTGGCGGTCTATTCGATACCGGTCTTCGGATGGTCCGCGATTGAAGGCTGCCGGAGTACCAGTGTGTTGTAAGAAAAACGTTGTGTATATCCAAAATATAGGTAAAGTGCGTGTAAAATCGAAGACATAGTTTGGCAACTGCTGATCGTTTGTTCCTGTTGCTCTTGTTGGGTGCGAGCGGAAGCGCAGTGTTTTGCACGGTCTTTTCACAGTTTTTTCGCGCTAAAGTCTATATTTTGGTGTGACGTACAATACGTTCTGACTATTTTACCGCAACTCCGACAGCATTTCTCCTGTGAGCACAGGCCCGAACGCATAATCTCGTTATGATATTCAGGGAAACCTAAGCTCAGTGAACCAGTGAACCAGTGAACCAGTGAACCGAGAGAAACACACCATAATATTTTAAATGCGTTGACGCTCAGTGCTTAACTGTAAAATATACTACGCTTACTATACTACTTAACTGTAAAATAAATGTAAAATAAATAAATATACTACGTAAAAATGTAAAATATTTACTAACAACGCGATCACACACAATAGGCTTAGGCTAATAGGCTTAGACTCAGGATTTAGGTTCGGGTTCGTGCGAGCGTGCCGTATGCGCGTGCCTGTGCGCGTGCACGTGCGTGCTTGAGGATTGCCTTAGGCCTAGGCTTTTGCTTAGGCTTAGGCTTCAGGCTTGTGCAAGCGCGCACATGTCCACATGCCTGCGTGCCCGCGCGCATGCGTGCGCGCCTGAACGCGTGCACGTGCGTGCGCGCTTGTGCGTTTGTGCGAGCGTGCGCGCGTGAGCGTGCGGGCGTGGGTGTCCTTGTGTATCTGTGCGGTGCGTGCCTGCGCGCGCGCGTGCATGTGCTTGTGCGCGTGCGTGCGTGCGTGCGAGGGTGCGTGCGTGCCTGCAGAGAGCACGTGCGTGCACGCTCATGCGCGCGTGCATGTTAGGTGTGCAGGCATGTGGACATGCGCGCGCTCGCACAAGCCTGAAGCCTACGCAAAAGCCTAAGCTTAAGCTTAAGCGTAAGCCTAAGAAATAAAATAAAATACAACTATAGGATTACTTAGATTAACCTATTGTAAAAATTGGCGTGTGACGCGTTGTTTTAGTATTTAACGGTTGAGCAACGAGAGTCAACGCATTTAAAATATTATGGTGTGTTTTTCTCGGTTCACTGGTTCACTGGTTCACTGGTTCACTGAGCTTAGGTTTCCCGATATTCAGTGGTTTCAAAGTTCGCTACCGTATGGTACTGAGCTTTTTTTTTAGGTACGTACCAAAAGCAGTATGATAAGCCGCCCCCTTCGCTTGTGCCGGGTCGGTGCACTCAGCTTTCGCTGTCAAGTCAGAACGTTCGAGAATTTGCAGACATTTTCTGCAAACTTAAAGCTGCCAAAAGTCGTGAAAATCACAGAGGTGGGACCGCGCGATGGCTTACAGAACGAGAAGTGGATTTGAAATATTTGAATTTTAATGAAAATTGAATAAAGTTTTGCAAGCATTTAGAACGGTTGTTTCGACGGCGGACAAAGTCAAATTAATCGAAAAACTAGCCGAGAGTGGCATTAACCACGTGGAATGCACCAGTTTTGTGTCGCCAAAGTGGGTGCCTCAAGTAAGGAATTTTTTTAAATAAAATATTAAATTTAGCTTTAATAGTTTTGTTGCACTTCAGATGGCCGATCACACCGAAGTAATGCGCAGTGTTCACTTCGACCCCAACAAACGCTACACTGTGCTGGTGCCCAATTTGAAGGGCTTAGAGAGCGCTGTATGTTCTGTAATTAATTGCGAATTTTAATATTTGATCTTTTCTATTAAAGTTTAAGCATTTTAGATGGCTGCTAATGCGAGAGACGTGGCCGTGTTCGTAGCGGCGTCTGAGACATTTTCCAAGTAAATCGATTTGCAAATTGCAATCCAGAATTTGAATATTCTAGATTCGGGTTGGGAGGTGGTGGCTTTGATGGGAGTGGAGCTCAAAATGGAAAGTTGCTCACCAAAATAGCCTGAGAGTAGGAACCTTTTGGTCCAAAGTGGCGTGTGTACGTTTTTTATGGTCATAAAACACAAAAACCGAAAAAACACACTCATTCAATACACGCTAAACAAAAAAAACATCCTTGTGTATTCCAGAATTGACCCAGAATAGCGAATGACCAGAGCCAGAACCAGAGCTATGGTGAGAGGGGGGGGGGAGTTTCTGCCTCGAAAATGCGGAACGACCCGCACCTGGCCAGTGGGGGTTGACTTCCCCCCCCCCCGTAAGCCTGATAATTACAATTAAACAAATCTTTAGAAAGAATACCAACTGCACGATAGAGAAGGGCGTGTGTAACGCACGGGAGATCTGCGAGCTGGCGGCGGCTCATGGAATAGAGGCCCGCGGCTACATTTCCTGCGTCGTCAAGTGCCCCTACGAGGGATGCGTAGAGCCCACTCAAGTGCTCAAGGTTTGTTGTGCGTTGCTCAAGGCATGCGAGCGACTGGGTTTGCATCTGGGGGGGGGGCAGAGTAAGAGGGGGGATGTGGCGGGACGGGAGGTCAGAAGTTTTGACAGGGGGAATGGGGAGGAAAAGTCGGTTCGTTTTGTTCGATGTGCATCTACAAAACACCGTTTGCATAGTTTGGTCAAAAATACACTAAATATGGCACAATTCTTTGTCAATTTCCGCTTAAAAACGCCACTCAACCGCCATTTTTTCACGGTGGGGGAGGGAAGGAGGTCGACGGACCCGCTCCTCCAGTTGCCTAAGGATATCAAATCACGTACATGGACCAATTCTGTGTAGTGCGCTGATGCTTTGCTGTCAATGGGCTGCTATGAGATCAGTTTGGGCGATACAATCGGCGCCGCCACGCCGGCGGACGTGGAGCGGCTGCTTCAGCTGCTATTACGGTGCGCTTACGCTGGCCACAACGCACACGCGTACACGCACGCACGCACGGACGTACACTGTGTATGGTCTCCACGGTTTAGCCAGCTGCCCGTGGAGCGCTTGGCGGTGCACTTTCACGACACATATGGACAGGCGTTGGCCAATGTGCTCGTCGCTTTGCAGGTTCTAGCGACTTGACTTGAGTCTTGTATCGACTGTTGTTGTAGTCAGTGGATTCACTTTCATACGGTGCAGTGTCAACCAATGAAGGGATGGGGGGGGGGGGGTAAAAATGGCTATTGTCTACGGTTTTTTACCCTTCAACCATTTTAATTTGATTATCTGTTTGCTTTTTATCAGACCTTCATCAACGCGCGCAGTCATGGTGCATCCAGGGTGGGGGAAAAGAGGAGAATTCCCTCCTCCCAAAATCGAAAATCTAGAGGGGGGGGGGGAGGGCTGGGGTGTGGGAGAAGAAACGCGCCTAGCGAACCTACTTTTCCGCATAAAAATGCATGTAGGTGGTCGAAAATCGCAGAAAAATATTCTGTATTACTTGTCAATAATTGTCCGATTTGGTGTCCAAAACATGGCCCAGCATCTGCAAATTTTAGATCTAACATTGCCCTTCTGCTAAATCCTTTCCCCATCCGAAAAAAAATCTGGATCCACCACTGCGTGCAGCCAAAATCTTCAAAAAGAAAAAGAAATGAAAGGTTTTTGTTTTCAGATGGGTGTCAGCGTCGTGGACTCGAGTGTTGGAGGCCTTGGGGGCTGTCCCTACGCCAAGGGCGCCTCAGGCAATGTCGCGACTGAGGACGTCGTCTATATGTTGGACGGAATGGGCATTCATACGGTATGTATGGCTGCATTGTATACGGTACTAGCACGGCACTCTACCTCGTAGCAGGGGCGTATCTAGGATTGGAATCTGGGAGGGGCAAAGACCCATCTGAGGGGGGCAAAGAAAATGGTGTTTTTCTAAGGTGTCCTCCCGTCGGCAGACAGCAACACTTCTTAATTTGAGAACTTGAAAGCACAGCACCCCACGTGAGATTGGTCGAATTGTTGGCCATGTACGCGCTTCTGGGACTCCGAAAATTTGGGACTCCGGTTCATGGGCTCCGTTCATGGACTCTGGGACTCCCGTTCATGGGCGCGTAAACCACAGCGCCGCAGGCGAAAATTTAATATTTGTGCAATAAATGCTCCTCAACGGCCACAAAATTGCCTCGGGAGCATGGTGAACAGATTCAACATGGTTGGAAAGCTCAGTGCAGTCAGTGCAGGTTGTGTCACACAATAGCTGCAGGCTGACCGGTGTTTACTCCATGCCCAGTTACGCCCGATGCCCACCGACCAGCTTAGTTATATGTGGAAAGCCTCTCTACACACCCGCCTGCCCTTCCCTATGGGGCGCTCAGCGTCCCAGCAAGTTTGTAAATCAAGCTTGTTGCGTGTGTGGCAAGATGTCAACAGCGTCTCAGGCAAAATTTTTCACATTTTGGGAACGCAAATCGTAAGAATATCGACAAAAAATCTGCAGAAACTAAGATATGTACATGTAGGTCAAGACTACTGAGAAATCTGGAGAGGGCAGTCTGGAGATCTGGGGAGGGCAATTGCCCCAACTGCCATCCCCTGGATACGCCACTGCCTCGTAGGCAAGTAATTCAGTAAGAGATTTGAGTGTGGAATTCAGAAGGCGGCTGGCTTGAATTGATTTCTAATGAATGGTTGACGATTTGGTGAAATCAATTGTCAAGTCTAGCCATTTGAGTGTATTCACAAGCACGACGCGATCCCATGTACAGTATGCTGACCAACTTTGTAGACAATCGCCAAGTTGTATCCAATTTGACTATGGGTATCAAATGTTAATACGAGGTAATACTAAATGGTATTATAAAGTGATTGGCACTTTAGGTAAAAACCCCGTGTGTTCCCCGTGTGAAACATTTGTGCTTGGTATCAGAGAGAGTTATCCAGGATTTTGGTGAGGGTCTGGGTGTCATCATCTCATCTTCCAATGACAATGTTGAAGTCGGTATTGGTTTTTTCAGTAGGTATAGGTACATGTACAGAGGCCACAGCTAACTGTGAAAAATTCTTTAAAAAAGCACTAAATTTAGGGTGTCAACTTGGAAAAACTCATCGAAATCTCCCGGTGGATTTCTGCGATATTAGGAAAAGCGTTGCCGTCGCGAGTTTTCAACGCTTTGGACAGTGAATGCGCCTAATTCGCTCTAGAAATAAATATTCTATAAGCCCCTGGGCGTTTATTGTAGGATATATTATGGTTGTTGTGACTCGTACTTGTGTTTGCTGCTGTAACGCGAGTAAACTTGCTTGTGTGTGTGTCTGTGTTGTTCTGGTTACTGTTTCTCTATTTGCTATGCAAATTTGCGTGCTTTTTTGCTGAAGTTCTGTCAACTTCTACCCGTTATTTTATTTTGACATCGTTCCTATAATTGCAGGGTGTTAATTTGTGGTTTAGCGGTTCCGAACTTGGTTCTTGGGCTGCACAATTGATGCCTCATGCATGACCCGTTGAGAATCACTCTGGACAAATTTGCGATCTTGCGGTGCCTACGCTCGTGTTCCTACGCACAAGTGGAAGCTGCCCGATTGAGGGGCACGGTGAGTTTATTTTAAAATAATTACCATTTAATGTTCCCCGCTACCACCCGTTATGATTCAACTTTGAACTTTTTATTTTGCGCAATCCTAACACACTGTGGTGGCATTCACTGCTATAAGTCCCCGCAGCTATATTCCCCCTGTTGTAAGCCCCCCTCCCCTTCTATTAGTGCCCTTTCCAGGCGGCATCCAGAGAGTGGGGTACATGCCTGTAACCGGGGGGGGGGGCACTATTTTTCAACCCCCTAGAATTTTCACTCTGTCCAATCGAGTAAAGTGAGTAAATGTTGGTATTTTCAGTGCTTTTTGGTGTTATATGCCCATGAAACAGCTACATAACACTATTTTTGACCCATTTTTGAACATACGTTTCAGTTAAGAAGAACGATTCCTTTATTTTGCATGCCTACACGTAGCTTGTGAAAATGACAATGCATAAATGTTTCTCTTGATGTATGTATAGAGCATAGCCAGAGATTAGGTCAGTAGGGAACGGTTGATTGCGCAATACGCAAACGTTCAGTGGCTTCCGATTGTGTGCTGCACGCACGGCGCGAGACGCCAAAGATAAAATTGATTCGACAACACCACCTCTCTGTCTCCACGATGCTACACCAGCGCATCGCTCGCTTCCACAGGTCCGTGCGTGCGTCCGTGTACGTGTGTCGGTGTGAGGAGTGTTCTGTGACCCCCGTGCGTGCAGGAATCCGATCCTCTACCACCAGGCCATGCGCTGCCCGCAAGCATACACACGCGCACGCTCGCAAATTGCACTTGTGCACATGTAGCGTCATTCATACGTGCGTGCATTTGAATACCGTAGTTTTAGCAAATTCGTGCACGTGTCAGGTCGTGGTGCGACCTGGCGCCGCAGCAGCCTATTCTGCGACGGCAGGCCGGCCGCCCACAGCCGAGCAACTGCCTAGCTGAAGTTAGGCTGGAAAGGTAGTGATTTTTTACCGACTTTTCTTGCATTTTTCTTTTAAATAATTGTGTTTTATTTAGGCGGGACTCTCGAAGAGTTCCTCACCTGTCCCCACACCCTGACCTGGCGCTAAATAGGCAGACGCGCATGCTGGCCGACCTAACGCTGGTCAACCGCTATGATCGGTCTCCTATGGGACAAGAGGAGCGTGGTACGTGTGTCCTCGCGAAAGCACGCACGCACGCACCGACACGCACACACACAGACGCACGCATTTATTTTTCCTAGATAGGAGAAAGTTGCCAAAAATTCTGGGGTGGGTTGGGTGGGGGTTCACACAAACCTGGGGGGGGGTTAGGTAGAGTCAAACCCAGAACCTAGTGGAAGGGACCCCCCCCCCTCTTCAAAAAAAAACTCCACTCCGATTACAGTTACGGGCTTAGGTAGTACAGGTTCATGTACGTGCACAAGTCTTTTTCACTGGGGCTGCGACGCAGGTGCAGAAGTGCATTGGTTGCGTTGGTTGACTTTTTTGGCTTTTGCCGCAGCACTTTACAGATTCGTGACACATTGTGTTGATGATGAGTCACTACTGAGGACATGAAAATATTGATACTGAATCACTTTTGGAGCACTTTGTAGCAGGTGTCCTGAGTTGACAGTACGCTTACTTTTGACAGCGGCTAAACAATTGTCTGCCCAAATTAAATTTGATGATACTTATGCGGGCTCCACGTACTGATTGGAACACTAGGTAGAGCCAACATTTGTTTTCAGTTTGAAACATTTGCGCTTGGTATCAGTATCAGAGAGAACATCTCATCTTGCAACGAAAAACAATTTTGAAGTCGGTATTGTTGTCAATAGTTTATCTGCATATGTGAATGCGGCATAGGTGAAAGGGCAGCGGATGGCGTGGTGGTAGAGAATCGGCTTCTTGAACGCAAGCTTCTGGGTTCGATTCTCGATGGACCATCCACTAACAACGAGTCTTTCCCCACCATGGAATTTCTCATGCTGTCGGTGCCCTAGATTACAGACGGCGTTCTTCCGACTGTCTTTGGCTATTTATGCGGCTGTAGACGGGAAGGCGTCATGGAGAAGGGTATATGGGCTATATTGACAGCCACAACAACAAGCGAATTTCGATCTAAGTGGGTGTTGGTCTTTTTTGCCTTACTATTCCATACATGTTTTGTTCAGTGTCTATTAGGCAATCTTTGTTTGTCAAGTCTCAATGCTCTATCGCCCCTCTTCCCTACTCACGCACGCACGCACGCACGCACGCACGCACGCACGCACGCACGCACGCACGCACGCACGCACGCACGCACGCACGCACGCACGCACGCACGCACGCACGCTCATACTCTCAGGAGGACATTTTAGCAGGACTAACTCGTCAGTTGCCGGCTGCACGTGCAGTCAACACCCCGACCTGTCGGTGTCTGTTGGGAAATTTGAAATCTCACCATTCGAACTCGTATTTGAATTTGCCCAAAGCTTGGCTGTTGAGTCGGTTCTGGACGAGGTGGGCGAGCGGCCTCCACGCCCGATGGACCGAGATGGGTGGGTCAGACGCACGGACATACTCTGAGAACCATACCCGTAACTGGGGGGGGGGGTGGGACTATTTTTCCAACACGCGCCCAGACCCCGCCTCGAAGACCCAAGGGATTTTCACGCTGTCTAAAACGATAAAAGAGTAAATGTTGGTGCTTTTAGTGCTCTTCAGTGTTTATAAAGTGTTGTAAGTGTGTTCAGTATAACTATAAAACCGCTAAATAACACTGTTTATACCCTATTAATATGCCTATTTTTTTACCAAAAAGTACCAGAAAAGTAAAAGGTCGGCAACCCCCCCCCCACTTTTCCTCCAGCTACTCCCGAATGTCATTTACCCTCCCCCCACTCTGCCAGACCCAGACTACGGTGCTTGGCATACACATAGGTAAGTGAGTTTTCGATCTGGGAGTATTTCGGTGTAAGAAATTTTGGAGGGGGGGGTGTGTGTCAGGAGAAAAATCTGGAACGACATGTCGTTTAAATAGGTACTCTCGGTGCCCCCCCCCCCCCGAATTTTCCCATGTCTTCACCTTGTCTTTAAAAATGTGAGTACGATGACAAAAGGGCTGGTGTTTTCAGTGATTTTCAGTGTTATATGACCATAAAACAGCTAAATAACACTGTTTGGACCCGATTAATACCCATTTTTAACCAAAACGTACAGAATAAGTAAAAAGTGGGCAGCTACCCCCAATTTTTGCAGAGACACCCCAACTGCCATTTACCCTTCCCCCATACCTGTAACTGGGTCTGGAAGTGTGTGTGTGTGGGGGGGGGGGGTGGTAATTGGCCGAATTCTGGGGGGGGGGTGTCTGGAGCAAAAAGGGGTTGCGTGGGGGGGGGGCTGGCTGACTGTTGGGAAAATAGTTGGGGGGGTCAGCCTCCCCCACCCCCACCCCCAGTTGCAGGTATGCCCCCCCCCCACTCAGACCCGGTTACAGTATGTTCTCTGTGGATTTTTGAATGGCTGCTTCAAATTGGTTACTTCTGAATGGTTGACAATTTAGTGAAACCAATTGTCAAGTCTAGCCATTTGAGTGTATTCACGAGCACGACTCGATCCCATTTACAGTACGCTGGCTTTGAGAACTTTGTAGATAATCGTCAGGCAGTATTCAACTTTGACTATGGGAGACACTCCAGACTATTGGCATGTTAGGTAAAAACCCAGTATTTGTTCGCAGATTGAAACATTTGTGTTTGGTATAGGATTTTGGTGTTGGGCTGGTGTCATCCATCATCTCATCTTGCAACCATACCTGTAACGGGGGGGGGGGGGTTGGGGGTTACCCACTTGCTGGTTTTGACCCATCCCACACCCCAACCCCCCCCCCCGAAATTTGATGATTGCTAATTGATGGATGACATCATGGGAATTTTTTGTTGAAATCGATTTTTAAGTGCGCAAAAGCTGTGGTTTGGTAAGCGAGTTTTTAATCTGGGTTATTTCGGTGTAAGAAATTTTGGAGGTGGAGGGGGGGGGGGGGGCGAGGAGAAAAATCGGGACCGACATATCGTATAAATACTTACTCGCGGTGCCCCCCCCCCCGGATTTTTCCCTTGTTTTCACCTTGTCTTTAAACAAGTGAGTACGACGAAAAAAGCGCTGGTGTTTTCAGTGCTTTTCAGTATTATATGACCATAAAACAGCTAAATAACATTGTTTAGACCCTATTCATACCCATTTTTGATAAAAAAGAACCAGTATAACTCAAAAGTGGCCAGCTACCCCCCCCCCCCACTTTTTGCTCCAGACACTCCCCTCCCAGAAGTTGGCCATTTACTCTTCCACTCTTCCAGACCCGGTTTACAGGTATGTTGTCAGGTGGCTGTGTGGGATGCGTGGCATGCAACTGGGTCAGAGCGAGTGGGTGGGGGGGGGGGCGGGTACCCGACCATTTTTCAATTTGTAACTGGTGCTCCTTGGTTAATTAGTATCCATTTTTTTACCAAACAGTATAAGAAAAAATGGTCGGTTACCCCCACTTCTTGCTCCATTGTTGCCAATCCCTTTATTGTGCGTGCCTACACGTAACTTGTGAAAATCACATTGTATAAATGTTTCTCTTGGTGTGTATATATGCAGAGGGTAGCCAGACAGGTCAGTAGTTCCGAGATTCCGAGATAAATACGCAAACATTCAGTGGGTTCTGATTGTGTGCTCTGCACGTCATGAGACGCGAAGACTGACGGCAGATGCCGAAGATGGAATTGATTGGACGACACAAGCCCATCCCTCACTTCTACAGGTCTGTACGTGCGCGTCCTTGTACGTGTGTCGGTGTGAGAAGTGGATTCTCTGAGCGCTGCCCCCTCCCCCCGTTGCTGCTGCTGCTGCTGGATGGATTAGTTGCAACGCTAGGAGGCCTCCACGGGATTTTCAAGACTTGTCGTTGCCATACTATCCCATACATGTTTCGTAATCTGGTGCTAAACAGACAGATCCGCATGTTGGCTGCTGACCTAATGCTGGTCAACTGCTATAATCGGTCCCCTTTGGGATAAGAGGAGCGTGGGTGGTACGTGTGTCCCGCGCAAGCACGCACGCACGCACGCACCGACGCGCACACACATACATGCACGCACGCGATAACGCACGCACGCACTCAGACACGCACGCACGCATTTATTTTTTGGAGATAGGAAAAAATTCCCAAAAATTCTGGGGTGGGTTGGGTGGGGGTTCACGCAAACCTGGGGGGGGGGAGAGTTTGGGTAGAGTCAAACCCAGAACCTAGTGGAAGGGACCCCCCCCCCCAAAAAAAAACTCCAGTTAGAGTTATGGGCTTAGGTACAGGTTTATGTTCGTGTACAAGTCTTCTTTGCGGGGCTGAGAGTGTCTCAAACGGCCTGAGCGATTATCGATTTCGGTTTGCATCTCTGGAGGGGCGGGTGCTCCTCTGACTCAAAAGTGGGGGTTACCGAGCATGGGGGAATAGTGTATGGAAATGGCGTCAAAAATTCGCGATTGTGTACGTACTGGTGACTGGTGTTCCGTCTATTAGGTAGTACGTTAGCAGGTAGGAAGGAATTCACTTTATAGCGCTACACAACCCAGGGCTAGTCAGGTCCTAGGAATCTTTACCACGCCTAGGACCACTTGCCAATGCGAACAATCAGCAGTTGATAATTGATTCTCGAGGAAACGCCTATTTTCAGATGGGTGTCAGCGTCGTGGAACTGTCAGCTGTCTCTATGCCAATGGCGCTTGGGGCAATGTCACGGCCGAAAACGTCGTCTGCATGCTGCACGGAAACGGTAATCATACGGTAAGAAAGCATGCTAAGCACACGCGGTATACGGTACTTACAACAACCACATCAATGTAGGAAGCTCGCAGGCAATTCAGTAAGAGATTTGAGGACGGAATTGAGAATGCAGCCGACTTGAATTGATTACTTATGAATGGTTTAAAACTTTCAAAGAACTGTTTTGACGACAACCACCGACACAGCACAATGGCCATAAACTGGATCACAAGGTCACGGGGCGGCGCCGTATAAATAACAGCGGGCGTTGTTCTGCCCATACATGTAACTGGGGGGGTGGGGGGGGGGGGGGGTTGCCCGCCCCCCCAGCCAGAATTCTACCCCTACCCAGCCCCCCCAGACCCCCCCCCCCCAGAATTTTACTGAACTTTTACAACTTTCCAACAATTGTACAAAGTAGTGTAATTTTTGTCTTTCTCAGTGTATTTTGGCCTTAAAACAGCTAAATAACGCTATTTATAGCCTATTTTAAGGCATTTTTGACCTATTTTTGACTGAAAAGTGCCTATTTAGACACTATTTTGGAACATTTTTTTCCCTTCTGGGACCCCCTCCCTCTTCAAATCTGAGTACCCCCCCCCTACGCCCCCCCCCCCAGAAGTCTCTCAGACCCCCCCCCCCACTTCAAAAACCCGGTTACATGTATGCTGAAGAGGGGCGACTCTGTGGGGAGCTAATTCTTGTCTACAAATGAGCCCCGAAACAAGAATGGAAATTTTGTAATGCCCCAGCCCCAGCAATGGTTGACAATTTAGTGCAATCAATAGTCAAGTCTAGCCATTTGAGTGTATTCACGAGCACAACGCGATCCGATTTACAGTTCGCTGACTTTGCCAACTTTGCAGACACTCATCAAGTAGTGTTCAGTTTGACCATGGATCGCGCACTCGAGTTAATGGCATGTAAGGTAAAAAGATAGCATTTGTTCACAGTTTGAAACATTTTTGTTTGTTCATCATCATCATCATCATCATCATCTCATCATCATCATCATCATCTCATGTTGTCATCATCATCATCATCATCATCATCATCTCATGTTGTTGCAACGACAACGTTGAAGTACTGTAGCTCGTATGCAATTCAGTGAGAGGTTTGAGGATGGAATTTGGAATGCAGCTGGCTTGAATTGATTGCTAATTTATGGATGACATCCTTATGATTTTTGTTGAAATCGATTTCTCACGTGCGCAAAAGCGGCGGTTTGTAGCCTTTTTTTTGTATGATCATCATATCTATCATCTCATATGTCAGTCCGAATTAAATTTGAAGATGTGTGGCGTCGATCAGATCAGCTGATTGGAACATTTGGTAGAGAGCCAACATTTGTTTTACGTTTGAAACATTTGTGCGTGGTATCAGTATCAGAGAGAACATCGCATCTGGCAACGAAAAACAATTTTGGAGTCGGTATGGCTGTCAATAGATTCTCTGCATAGGTGAATGCGTGGAGGCCACAGATAACTCTGAAAATGATTTCAATTTAGGGCGTCAATATCAACTTGGAAAAACTCATTGAATCTCCCAGTGGAATTCTGCGGTATTGGAAAAACCGTTGTCGTCGCCATTTTTCACCGCTCTGGACAGTAGGTAGATGCGTTTAATTCGGTCTAGAAATATATTTTATGTTTATTGTAGGGTGTATTCTTGTTGTTGTGACTCGTACTCGTGTTTGCTGCTGTAATGCGAGTAAACCTGCTTGTGTGCGTGTTGTTCTGGTTACTGTTACACTGTACTTATTTTTCTTTGCTGAAATTCGAGCAACTTCCACCCGTTATTCTCAGCTTGATACCGTTCTTTTGATTTTATTTGTACATACAATTACATTTTCAGGGTTAATTTCTGATTGGCTAGGCGGCTGCGCAATTGATGCCTCATGACCCGTTGAGAATCACTCTGGACAAAGTCGCGATCGTGCGGTCCAATGGACGTCTTAAGCGCGCGCAGCTAACATTGGTTAGCTTGTGCGCAGCGGTGCTTCTCAGTCTAGCTTACTACTATTACTGTTGTACGTCTGCTCCGACACACCACAAGTGGAAGCTGCCCAATCGAGTGGCACAGTGAGCTTCCTTTTCTAATTAATTACACTAGGTAGAAGCTATCGTGAGCGCTTTATTGATATCTCCCTTCCAAGTTCCAACCCCTCATTCCTCCCTCAAGCGCTTCCTCCACCCCCCCCCCCCTTTACAATAAGCGCCCGAAGGTAGCTCCGCTTCCTACAGGACAGCACAAGTCCAAAACTTTGCTTTTATTACGTTGATCTGCAAATTTATTTCATATTTGTGAAACTATTCTTTTAGGGACTATGCAGAGTTGCGATGGAATCTGTCGAACGCTCAGCGAATGGGTGTGCTGCAGAAGTCTCGGAACCTACGCTCATTTGAGGACGTTTTGGCTGTTGTCGATTCCATGGACAGGTTCAGAGCGTGGGAAAATGACGTGATGGCCGTTCTGCACATTCAAAAGACCTCTGGAAGTGTTTTGGAGAAAGCACTCGTCAGGTGGGGGTGTGTGGGATGCTTGGTGTACACGTAGGTACCGTAGGCACTACAATTAGCCCCCAGCGGGGGCTAATTGTAAGGGGGGGGCGTGGGGGGGACGCACGCAGATTGGAAGAGGGAGGTTCATCTCATCTTGCAACGGCATTCTTGACGTCGGCATTTGCTTTTTCAGTAGGCTATGTGCATCATGGCGTACGCGTCAGCGTATAACCCTAATATGTGACAACTTCTTCAATGAGGTTATATCTCTGTATTGCCTGAACGGATTGTGGCGAATGATGGCTCAGAAGATTGGTTTTCTAGACCGGAATCGAAGAAAATAGTAATTTCGATCTGGAGAGGGGGGGGGGGGTATTTGGGTGGGTGTCACGCACGCACGACACCCACTCACTTCCTCACATTTAGCCGAACCAATTCGTCGGTTGTCGGCTGCGCGTGCAAGCGTCCAGTCAACACCGACTCCTGTCGCTGTCTGTCGTCGCGGCCTACCGCTGAAAATTTGAAATTTCAAAATTCAAATCCGCATTTAAATTCGCCAAAGGCCTGGTTGTTCAGTCGGTTCTCGACAGGGTGGATGTGCGGCCTCCACGCCGGATGGACAGAGATGGGTGGGTGAGGCGGCGGACGCACGCACGGACATACTCTGAGAACCAGGCATGAACCAGACCAACTAATAATACCCATTTTGTTACCAAAAGGTCCAGTACAAGTCGAAAAAATGGTCGGATACCCCTCGGTTTTCCTCCAGCTACCCCCCCCCCCCGCCCCCGCCAGGAAGTGTCATTCACCCTCCCCCCATCTGCCAGACCCGGTTATAGGTATGCTGAGAATCATGCTCAATGGCACGTGTGATTTGATGGAAATTAAATACGCTTGTTAGTCGATAATATCAATTCCTTAGTGCGTGCGCACCAACGTATCTTGTAAAATAAATGTTTCTCGTGGTGTACATATAGAGCATAGCCAGCGTTGCGTTTGTTCTGCCTTCCCAGCTTGATGAGAAGTGTGCAAACGTTCAGTGGCTTCTGATTGCGCGCTGCACGCCATGAGACGCGTGGACCGACGGCAGACGCCGAAGGTGAAATTGGTTCGACAACACCATCTCCATATCGCCACGATGCTACGCGAGCCAGTCGCTCGCTTCTACAGGTCCGTGCGTGCGTGCGCGTCCGCGTACGCGTGTTGGTGTAAGGAGTGAGTTCTGTGACTCCCTCTCCCCCGTTGTTGTTGTTCTTGGATTAGGGGCAGCGCTAGGAGGCCGTCAATGGCCCATATAGCACACTCATCTCCATGACGCCTTCCCGTCTAGAGCCGCGCAATTAGCCAGCGACATTTGGAAGAACGCCACCTGCAATCTGGGGCAGCGACGGCGCGAGAGACTCCATTGACAGGGAACATCCGCAATGTAGTGGATCCATCAGGAATCGAACCCAGACGCTGTGCGCGCACGAGGCCTAGCACACGCGCGCGGTCGCAAATTGCACTTGTGGCGCACATGTAGCGTCATGCAAACGTGCGTGCGCGCATGCATGTAGCATGATAGCCAACAGAAATGGATAAACTCTTTACGTCTTAGTGAAAAGCTCATTTGAGGTTCTTGAGCAGCTGCGCACAATGGCCAACGTGAAGCGTATTACACGGTGATTTTTCAGCATGGTACCCCCTCACTGAAACACGACACAATAATTGTACGACGTAAAGGGGACGCGTCGTTTCTGACGAGCCTCGCGCGTCTCTCGGGTGTCAAGCGGTGGAGGCGAAACACCCACTTTTGCAGACAGTACCATACAAAAATAAAAATGTAATTTTTCTGTAAATACATCTGTACATTTTTCTTGAATTTACAAAATACATATAATTTCTATCGGTCGATTCAATGACACAAATTTGAATACCGTAGTTGCAGCGAATTCGTGCACGTGTCGGGCCGTGGTGCCACATGGCGCCGTAGCAGCCTATTCTGCGACGGCAGGCCCCCCACAGCCGAGGAACTGCCTAGCTGCTTCGACCTGAAGTTAGGCTGGAAAGGTATTCATTTTTACTGATGTTTTTTTTTTGGATTTTTCTTCTAATAATTGTGTTTAATTTAGGCGTGACTCTCGAAGAATTCCTCAGCTGTCCCCACAACCTGGCGCTGAATAGGCAGACGCGGATGCTGGCCGACCTAACGCTCGTCAACTGCTATGACCGCAGCGCTATGGGACAAGAGGAGCGTGGTACGCGCGCGTGCGTGTGCGTGCGTGTGTGTGTGTGTGTGTGTGTGTGTGTGTGTGTGTGTGTGTGTGTGTGTGTGTGTGTGTGTGTGTGTGTGTGTGTGTGTGTGTGTGTGTGTGTGTGTCACGCACGCACGTACACACAACAAGCCACGCCACGTGAACGCATCAGAGGTTGTCCTGTTGGCTTCGGCCAAGCGGAATCTCAGAAGGACGGCATTCTTTGGACTACAAGGCGATATGGAGCGCTCTGAAAAATTATTCGAATTCACTTTCGGTCTGAGATTTACCACGTCGTGGACTCAGCGCGTAGGACGGGCGGCCATCAAAAAATCGGATCTTCGGTAATTTGAAACAAAAATAATGAACGCAAAAAGAGGAAGTTTTAGTTGTGCGCGGAAGGGCGCTTTGTATTGTTGTAGTTGGAAGTGCATCGACCGTTTCTATACGCCATAAATATGTGTACATATTTGTAGGTGCAATTGGCTTGCAGAATTTTCTCCCTTCGTTCGTTCACATTTTCACCAAAATTGTGTCTACTTTGCCCTACGTTGCTAACATTGGCATTGCTAAAATCGTAGAATTTGTTTTTATTTTAGCGATTTGAACGCCCATCAATTGCGTGCGGTGGCGGACGCGAATCGCCTAGACGTGGAGCTCTACAAATTCGCTTTGGATCTCTTTGAAAAGCGCTTAAAACTTGCGGGAATTGTTTGATTTTTCTTACGTTTTTGGTAGTATAATTTTACCTGTACAGCGTGTCTGTTTTGGTGCTGGAATAAACTGCTCGGCCAAACTGTTTTTTGTGTATTTCTATTCGTGCAGTGTGTGCGTGTTGTTTGCAACGTTGTTTAGTTTCGTGAAACGGTTTTAGTGATTTCTCAGAGCTGTCTGATCGATTAAATTCCAACCATGATCGTTTATATGTCCGCTATTGGCGCCATCGCTTTGTTGCCATTGTTGTTGCATTGGTACGCCAAGGCGTCTGCAAAGGTACGGTATATATCGCACTCTTTATTTTGTTGCCTAATATTCACATGGACAAATTTTTGCAATTACTTCGATAGCGGGGAATGCTTGGGCAATGACGTATTTGCCTCGTTTTGATTGGTTTCCCAAACTATCTAAATTTGTTGTAATCTATCATTGTGGCTTTGATTCAACTTCGGTGCTCGCAAATAAATCCTTACATGCTCGTTTAGAAACCGACTATATACTCGAAACCAAACTCGAGATTCACCAAGACATTGCATGAGAATGTGCCGTCATTGGGCGAAGTGTTCGTTCCGATTTGGTGGTGTATCAATGGGAATTTGCAGACGCTCTGCCGACAGCTGTTTAGGAGCTGTCCCAGGCTGCCCTTTGAAAGGTATATACGATCATTTTTGTACCGGAAATGCTCAAATACCCCCCACCCCGGCTCTAAACTCAATCTCACCTTACCCGGGGCACTGTTGGGAGGATTTACGCTAAATTATACATTTGGATAGGGTTGTGATTTTACGATTTTTTGAAGCGAGCTGGTAAGCAAATTTTTTTGGGCGTTTAGAGAGATTCTCGAGTTCTCCGATGGGGGAATCGCAGCGCTGGACTGGCTCCATCCCATGAACGATACTAAGACTGCTGCGCCGATTGTTATTACTCTCCCCGGCATCACTGGTGCGTGCGTGCGTGCGTGCCAGTGTGTACGTGCGTGCGTTCGTGCGTGCCGGTGTGTGCGTGCGTGCATACCGGTGTGTGTGTGCGTGCGTGCGTGCGTGCGTGCGTGCGTGCCGGTGTGTGCCTGCGTGCGTGCGCACGTGGCTCAACCTTTTCTACTGAATGTTATTGCACCATTGCAGCTTAGGCAGTATGGTTAGGCAAATGTTTAGGCTCGACGCACGATTCGGCCTACATTCTCCACCTGGCGATGGAGGCGCGAGAGATGGGCTATCGCTTCGCCGTTCTCAATCCCAGGGGCCTTGGAGGGGTCCCTTTGCTGGTGCGTTCGACACAGAGCCCCTCCGATTAAATGACAAAATTAGCCAAAATACACAAATCCGAATGAATGAGCATTATCCGATTTGTTTGTGTTTGTCGACTCTACCGCGGCGCACGAGCGAAGCTGTCGAAGCGAGCTCAGGCAAATTGTCATCTTAGGCGTAAATAAGGCCTGACGCTCTTTGCCTAGACCGGCCAGACCTACAACGCCGCCTGGACGGCCGACGTACGCCACGCAATCGAGGCCGTGGGTCAGAAGTACCCTCAAGCACCCCTGCTCGGTGTCGGCTATTCCATGGGAGGGTGGGTCATCAGCTATTCTCTTTCGTTCAGTCTTGCGTGTGTGTGCGTCCGAAATGGAAAGATTATGCACCGAAATAGAGCCGACATGTGCAATTTTGGCCAGTGGGCTAAATAGCGCTATTTTGGTGTTTTTTTTATTGAAATACTGAAGCGACGCACCGTTCTTTCTTTCTTCTTCTTTCAAATGTCAAACACACGCGCCACAGAACAACATTTTGGTGGGTCGCAGCGGTTCGACCTCCCAGCCCAGTTACATTCTGACTAGAAGGGTCCCCCTTTTGTTCTAGCATGATTCTGTGGAACTACTTGTCGAAGTGCGCCAGCCGCGAAGAGTCGGGTCTGAGGGGCGCGCTGATCGTCAGCGCGCCCTGGAACCCCGCGCAAGCTACGATCTGCATCGAGGAGTTCTGGCCGAACCTGCTCTTCAACCGCATTCTCGCCAGACGGCTGTGCAGAATCGTCGAGCCGTGAGTTCAAGCGTCGACCACGCTTCGGCACGCGCGCCGGCACGAATTGGCACGCACGGCGAACGAACGCACTCACAAAGCTCGACACGCAGCTCACACACTCTCATACACTGTAGTAGCATATGCAAGTGTTGGTCACTTTTAATCAACTTGTCAAAATGCTTCCTGCTGCAGCTACCGCCACTTGTTCGAGGAGCGCGGCGTGAACATGGAGCGCGTGCTGTGCTCGCGACGCGTCCGCGATTTCGACATCTCATTTGTGACGCCCGCCTTCGGCTACGGCCACTGGACCGAGTACTACCACGACGCCGCCCTCCACTATAAGGTGAAGCCGGCGCAACTCTTCTTGGGACGTGACTTTTGTAGTTCCCCAGCCAACAACGGTTCGAGTGAGACGAGCAACGTGGCGTACTGTAAGTCCTGCCATAATGGCCCTTCTCCAATGGTCGAACCCTCTAATGTAAGGAGAGATTTACAGTACCACGGGAAGGTATTCGAGGGGCTTATGGATGTAAAGTGCTTTGCGCAAAGGCTAGAAGAAGGAGGTTATGGACACAACAGAGATATCATCACATCACAGGACAGGCGTAACAGTTCCAAACAACAACTTGTTTTTCATTGCCTGTGGGTGTCGATTGTAGGTGCAGGCAATCAAGACGCCAACCCTTTGTCTCAACTCAGCCGACGACTGCTTTTCGCCCACCAGATGTGAGTTCGCATGTGTATGCCTACTAGAGATGAGCATGGGCCGGGGCCTGCATACCTGTAACCGGGTCTGGAAGAGTGGGGGGGGGGGTAGCTGGCCGATTTTGGGTGGAGGTCTCTGGGGCAAAAAGTGGGGGGGGGGGGTAGCTGGGCATTTGTTGACTTATACTTACACTTTTTGGTCAAAAATGGGTATATATAGGCTCAAAACAGTGTTATTTAGCTGTTTTATGGTCATATAACACTGAAAAGCACTGAAAAACCAACATTTACTCACTTATATCGTTTTCGACAAAGTGAAAATCTTTTGGGAAAATTCTGGGGGGGGGGGTCGGGTGGAGTTGGGTGGGTGTTGGAAAAAAATAGGCCCCCACCCCCCCCCCCCCGGTTACAGGTATGGGGTCTGGGCACTGGCGGATCCAGGATTTTCTGACAGGAGGGGGCAGGGTCACAAAATGTTTCTCGCAAAAAAAATTCTATTGGAGAGCCATGCTTCGCACGATCCGCGCAGCAGGCGTGTTCTCGAACTTTGCAGCATTTGAAGCAAGCAGTTGCGCTGCAGGCGCACATTGTTGCATAGCTACTGTGTTATGCAAAAATCTTGTGACTTCTTGGCGCTGCAGGCGCGAACGCAACAAAAAATTTCAATGTCAACTGCTGCATCCCTGAATTTCGGCGAATTCATTATTAATTATCATCCAAAACCGTGCGCCGCACCATTTTGTATTTCCAACGTTCTTCGGAGCATTTTTTAATCCAAAAAATGGGCGAACCTGTCAGTTCTGGTCAGCTTGCCTCCCTTACGCCCGTTTACGTGACTTGGACAGTAAGACCCTCTGCCTTGCCCTATCTACGATGGGCGCCTGCCATAAAAGATAGGTCCCTTACTCCAAATGCAGTCGTTCACCAACGCACAACAGCTCCAAAGGCAAAAATTTTCGGCTGATGGGTGCGTTAATCTAAGGGAAACCGCTAAACATTAGTTCGATTCGCCCACTTGTTCCCTGCGCCTGCCCCCCTTGCCCCCCTTTGCAGACAACGACAGGTGGGGGCACGCCCCCCTGCCCCCGGCTTTGGATCCGCTAGTGGGCCTGGGCCTGATTTTCCAGGGGCGGGGGCCGGGCCTGCCTCGTTTTTGGGCGAAAATTCAATAGAAATTTGCGGGCCTGGGCCGGATTTTTGCCGATTTGGCCGGGGTCCAGGCCAATGCTCATCTCTAATACCTACGTTACTTGTAGAGCTGAGTGCGTGTCTGCGTTTGTGTGACCGCTATAGCGATCGGTTGTCGTTGTCGTTTATGACGATGCGCTGCTTCCTTGGTCTCGCTCTGTCTCGGTGGGATAACTGGGGGGGGGGCATCCGCCGCTGTTATCCCTCGGCCATTGCGTCACCCGCCACCGTTTCCGCGGTAAAGGATGAGCTGCTGCGGGCCGCCGTTGCCAGCTTGGACCACCTGTTTTGCGGGGGATGGGCTCAGGTGCCCCCCCCCACCCTCCTTTCTCATCCTGGCCTTCCTCCTAGCACTCGGTTGATCACTTCAGCGATTCCATTCGAGGAGATCCAGCGCAGCGATCACGTCGCGCTCATGCTGACCTCGCACGGCGGCCACCAGGCCTACATGGACTGTCTCAACCCCAACGCCCCAGGACTGGTCGAAAGACTGTTTCGCGAGTACGCCCCCCTCGTTTTTGATGGAAAAATTTGAATTTCCCTCGCGAGAAACCCGTACACGGGACACATACATAGGCGGACGTGTGTGCAATATTCGCCGGCTGGACACCAGTTGTGGTGTGGTACGGTAGGTAGCAAGTCGCGAGGACGATCAGTTGTTTGATTCGTCGTCCAAGGCTGATTCGAGGGTTAGGTGACTTAGGCAAGCGTACTTAGGTCTCATGAGCTGTTGCCTTTCTAGTCAAACAAACTGTTGTGTGCTCGTCTCGCGTCCTACCTAGGTTGTGTGTTGATGGATGTGGTCACTCCCAGAGCTCAACTTAGCGACTATTGTGTCTGATGTCAGCGCTGGTGTGTTGTGCAAGGTTAGGCGAGATCAGGTGGTCAAATCCTTTTCATTTTCCGCGAAACTAACTGTCCCCGAAATGAACATTGTCCATTCGTAAGCCCATCATAAGCCCCTCCCCCCCCCCCGCTCTACCCCATGACTATACGCTAGGCCGCGATACAGTACCTTGACAGCAATTCGTGTCTATTTTGCGTCGATTATTTGGTTGGACCTGTCTGACCGTCTAGTCGGGAAGGAAAGGCATGAAATGAAAAAGGCGAAGCGCAAACGAACGTGTATAATAATATTTCAGCAGCATTTCAGCATATTTCAGCAGATCGCACATCCATTTGAATTGAATCGATTGATAGAAATTATATGTATTTTTGTAAATTCAAGGAAAATGTACAGATTTATTTACAGAAAAATTAAATTTTTATTTTTGTATGGTACTGTCTGCAAATGTGGGTGTTTCGCCTCCACCGCTTGACACCCGAGAGACGCGCGAGGCTCGTCAGAAACGACGCGTCCCCTTTATATCGTGCAATTATTTCGTAGACTCATCATGGGTCTTCAGACCACATAAATACCTACCTACCGTGACCGAATACCTACCATGACTTGACTCTAGTTCAGCAGCTGAAGTTCCACTTATCTGAAATTGTTATTCGACTTTAGTTCAGCAGCTTCAATTTCTAATTTTCTAGGTTTTCTTTAGAAAGTCGGTTTCTGAAAGAGAGCAGGGATGGGGCGGAGACTGTGTTAGCGGAGAGTCCGTTCCAAGCAGCGACGACGCGCACTGAGAGGAAGTGCTGCCGGTGTTGTATCCCTCTTCTTCCCCCATCCCAAAACATCCCCCCGGACAAACTGGGATATCCAAGACCATCCGGCCGGATTAAGTAGGATAAAGGTAGAGAGTGCGTTGTTGAGGGTGCCGCAATTTGAACAAATGACCACGCGTTCGTACTGACTTTGGGGCAAATTCAAAGAAATCGCCAAACTGCAGATCTGTCAAGCCATTGATTATTCTGTAGACCATCTGTAAATCAAAGTAATCTGCGCAATTCTTAAGGTTCCAGTTGTAGATAGATGAGTCGTTCAGGATATGAGAGCACACCCATACCAGGCAAACGCTTCTTAAAGCGGCGTTGCACAGATTCCAGAAGTTCAATGTCACCCTTAAAGCTGGGATTACAGTCTGTACACGCGTACTCTAGTCAGCTGCGCACATAGGTTTTGAACATAACCATAATTTTTGTACCCCATGTTTGAAAGCTATTAAAAATCGATTCACTTGGATAGCTGCCAGTTGAGTGATGTGCCTGACATGTGGTGAGATTTGAGCTAACTAGAACTAGAACTAGAACGCCCAGGTCCCTTACACAATCCTGTTCATTCAGTTGAGCATCCCCAATAGAGTACTGAGTTCTCGGGTTGGTGCGTCCAATGTGCAATACAGTACATTTTTGTATGGCCAGTTGCAACTGGTTTGAACGAGCCCACTCGTCCACTCTGCCCAGATCGATCTTAGCCCGATCTTCATCTGCTCTGCAGCGAAAATACAATTTGCAGTCATCTGTTGGAAAATCAAAAGCAAGCAACAATTCCACGCCTGGAATTTTGCTCGGTCTCCTGCGAGCGGCCTCGCACTGCTCTCGTCTTCTGTCCCACCGTCAGGAAGGAATTCCTCGCGGCGACTCTTGGGGCCGAGACGACGCAAGCCGCCGCTGCTGCTGGAGCGACGCACCTAGGCTCGCGCTCGGCCACATGGCGCGCATCCGACGACACTGCAGACGACGCCAGCCTGACCGAGTGCATGAGACCGAGACTGTCTACTTGTATACGGCATGTATGTAGGCCACAGGCTACAGCAAATCCGGACCACAAGCGTACACCGGCACACTGCTGACGACTGAACTTGAACATTGGACACGCCACTCGACTTCTCACCGGCAAACCAACCATACACTGAAGAAACTGAAAGCACTTCCAACTCTCGCCTACGTACCTTTAACCTCTACCTCGTTCGCTAATCATTGATAGCTACGCGCTGCGGCAACGTTTCGTCCTTGCCGATTCTCGCACGTCTACATCGTTGCTTCTGTATCGGTGTGTTACAGCCTCGTCGTGGGCCAGAATCTACAAGAGTAGACCAGGACAAACGTGACCACCCGACCCGAACACACCCCTTCGACACTCGACACTTGACTCGCTTGTCTTCCGTTCTGAACAGCGTACTTCTACTAGTTCTGATGCGCCCCGCAAATTTCACACTACTTCCTTCACCAAACACGAACACTAGACGAGA
This sequence comes from Paralinhomoeus sp. GSCO2_6, assembly GCA_030248085.1. Lineage (NCBI taxonomy): Eukaryota > Metazoa > Nematoda > Chromadorea > Monhysterida > Linhomoeidae > Paralinhomoeus > Paralinhomoeus sp. GSCO2_6. The sequence continues at coordinate 131,522 of JASAMY010001127.1, forward strand.
ACAAACAACGCGGCTGCGCTAACGCCGCAGCCTTGCGACGGCTCACGGAAAATCGCACAAACGCGCAATTAGTTGTTCGGCGCATCCATGGCGCACGTACAAGCGCCCATTACAAACACTGCGGCAAACTCAAAGACGTCCCTGCAAGCGCTACACGCCGTGCGCCGTTCTCTCGTGGCGGCGGACTGCGATGCTCCAGACGCTGCGAAAGTTGCAGAGGGCGCAGTGGAAGGGCTTGACGCCCTCGTGGCTGCGCCGGTGCGCCGCGAGGTTGCCGCTCTGCCCAAACGCCCTGCCGCAGACGTCGCACTTGAACGGCTGCGCGCTCTGCGTAGCAGCGAAATTGCAACGTGCACAGCGTCCCTGGGACAACGAAAATGAGCCAACTTGGTGCACCGTCCGTTCGTGCCTCCGAAGGTTGCCCAGGTTGTTGAAGCGCCGCGGGCAGCGGGCGCAGGCGTGCGGCTGCTCGGCCGTGTGGACGAGCCGGTGCCGGGCGAGGTATTGTTCCTTGGAGAAGCGCTTGCCGCAGTCGGCGCAGACGTGCGGCTTCTGCTTGCCGTGCACAGCGACGACGTGCTTCCTCAGCGTCGACCGCTCCTTGGCAGCGTACGCGCAGTCGGCCCACTCGCAGTGGAACGGACGCTCGCCGGCGTGCAGACGAGAGAAGTGCGCCGCGAGAAACGCAGCCGACGAGTAGGTCAGCGGGCACTCGCGGCACGCAAACACCGTCGCGTCGGCGTCGTCGCCGCTGCTCCCTACAACCGCAGTTCAACTGCCAACTGCGTCACTTCCCGCCGCCGCGTCACGTCGCTTCTTCACACTTTACGCGGAAGACGAAACCAAGCACTCGAAAGGCAGCGTATGGCCTAGTGGTAGGGAATCGGCCTCTTGCGCGTACCGTTTTAGGTTCGATTCTTGATGGATCCACTAGATCGAGGCAGTGGCGGATCAGGAGGAGGGGAAAGGGGGAATTCCCCCTCACGAAATCGAAAATCTAGGGGGGGGGGAAGGGCTAGGGAATGGGAGAAGAAACATGCCTGGCGGACCTGCTTACCGCATAAAAAAATGCTTGTAAGTGGTCAAACCGCCGAAATGGCCCAACATCCAAAAAGTTCAGCAGGGTCCTAGCTCTAGCCAAATTCCTCTCCTCTCCGAAAATTTTTTTCTGGATCCGCCACTTGATCGAGGACTTCCCTCCCAACGGATTTCGCGTGCCGTCGCTGCCCTATATTACAGATAACGTTCTTCCGAAAGTCTTTGGCTAATTCCGCGGCTCTAGACGGGAAGGCGTCATGGAGATGGACATGCTATATGGGCGACGGCCTCCTCCTATCGTTGCTCTTAATCCAACAACAACAACAACAAGCATTCGAACCGTTGTCGGTCGTACTCGTAGGGCGCTGTCGACGCCCGGCCCCTGTGGGCGCCGTCTCTCCGTCTTCTTCCGCGTCAGCGTCGTCGGTGAGCGATGATTCTGCGTAGTCGACGACGCGACGCTTCCGCTCGCCCCGACGAGCCAACGGCGTCGACCGCTGCTGCTGTCGCGCGCTGTCTGAACGGAAAGTGTCTGTCGACAACGCCCCCCTCGGCACAGCCCGTCGCGCGACACCGCGCCAACTGCAAGAAACGCAACACGGAACTGTGCGTCCGTCGCGCCCACGGACACAGCACGTCCACACACGAGAGAACCAGCCACTTTGCAGTGCACAACAGAAACCAACAATCAACCCACTTCGCGAACAGCGCGCCGTCGTCCTCTCGTCCGCCGCCGCCGCGCCGTGCCGCTGCTGCTGACGAACGGTCGACGTCTGCTGCGGCGGCAGCGGGCCGTTCAGCTGGGCGGCGTCGTCGACGGCAGGCAGCACCGGCCAGCCGCCGGTCGACAACGCAGCGCCGACGACGCGCCGTGCCGACGCCGAGGCGCCGACATGGGCGCCAGGCTCGAGCGGCCCCTGGCCGTCCACGACGCCGACTGCGGGACGCGTCGACATCGCTCGTCCGGCCGGCGACGAAGGCGCGACAGCCTCCTCGCCGAACGCGGAGTCGAACAGCTTCACTTCGCTGGAGACGGGCACGCCCAGCTGTCTGGCCGTGGGACTGCTGGAGGCCGGCGAGCGCGTCGTCGACAGCCCAGGCTTCGGCTCGTCCACCGCCGCCGACGTCGCCTCACAGAACCATTCGCGGCAGGAGAGAGTAAGTAGAAGGGTCTCGACCTCGGGCCCGAAGACGGCTGGCTGGTCGCGTGGCTCGGCTAGCAGCAGGGCGGACGTGCTCTCCACTGCCGCTGGCTGGGCGGTCTTGAAGCGGCAGAGGGCGCGGTACTCGGCGACCTCGCGGCGGTGCCGTTCCTTCAGCCGCTCCAGCTCCTGTCGGTGTCTGCAACCGTCGGCCTGCTCACTGCGCTGATGCGAGCACAGCTCTACAGCGCCTCGAGCTGACCTGTCGAGCAAGGCGGCGAGCCCTTCCTCGACCGCCTTGTTCACCTCCTCAGCAACCCGTTCCGCCAGATCGGCCACGTTGCTCTAAAACAGGCGCTGTCGTCGACACTTCCACAACTGCAGACTATAGACCTTGGACCCCTAAAATAATATGGGACCCCTGAAAGTTGAAAGGACCCCTCAAATACGATAGCGCCGGCTTTTGGACCAATCTACACCTATGACTGGGCGGAAGGCGGCGGAGTCGACGCGTTCGCTCACCAGCGACTCCCAAGAGGCGGCAACGGCGCTGCGGAGCGGCCGCGGCCGCTGCGCCGCCAACCGACCCGCGTCCAAATCCGAACTCGAAGCGCTCGTCGTATATTCCATTTTACCAAAAATTAAAAAAAAACGCACCGACTTGCCAAATGAATCAACGGTTGCGAATGCAAATCAATTTGAAAATTTGCATAGTTCGGTTATTCGTGACAACAAATGATTACGGTAAAATTTGCATAGTTCGGTTATTCGTGACAACAAATGATTACGGTAGGCGAGACGAATACCTATACAGTAAAACAAATTTTAGATATACAGTACAGTACCGCTTGCAATCGCGTGCATTCTCTCTGGATTGGAAAACTGATGTTGCCTGTGTCCACAAACCTACAATGCACCTTCATAAAGTTGATCTACGAATTGCCTATAGACCTTACGAAATATCTGAGAGCCGAACCAGCCAAGTTACGGAAGCTATCGACTGCCTCACAGAACCACTGGCGGATCCAGGATTTTCTGACAGGGGGGGGGGCAAGCTCAAAATAATTTTTCTGCATAAATTTCAATTGGAGAGCTATATTTCGCACGTTTGGCACCGCAGCACTATTTTTCGCATGTTTTGCAAAATTTTAAAGAAGCAGTTAAGCTACAATCACATATGTTAATTTTTGCTTCTGGTTAGGTTGTTTTTAGGAGGTCAGACAATTTGTCCAAAATCCCCAATGAACGCCCTGGGCGTTCATTTTTCAACCCACCCTGGGCGTTCATTGGAGGGGGTGCGTTTATTGGAGGGGGGGCCTTTATGAATTCAACAAGTAAATGGCGTTGCAAAAATGCTTTGCAGAGTCAGACCCCATAATCGTTAGTAAAACATGAAATTGTACAGTTATTGGTGCAATCGCCTTCTGCAGCGGCCTTCTACTGCGTACAGGCATATACAGGACCCTAGCGTAGAATACAGCGTATCAATACCTGTTTCGACAAGCATATCATTGCATAACTCTGTTCTAAAGCGCGCCCCTGTGCGTTCATTGGAGAGTGGGCGTTCATTTTTCAACACACCTTCTACCCTGGCCGTACATTGAAGGGGGGGGGGAGTTCATTGTAGGGGGGGCGTTCTTTGGAGGATTTACGGTAACTTGTTCTCACTCGGTTCTCTCGTCGGAACGGAACCCAATTGCGTGGCATTTGACTTGTAAGTTTGACTCTGTAAGACGACCGCGCTAACGCACGCATGTTGGTGTATTGTCGTGTTTGGCATTCCGCAGACGCCATTGTTGGTATTCAATCGGCAATGGACAATCGGCGCCGTGTTGACTTGTGTGGGGGGACACCCAGGGTTGTGGTGTGTGCTTTTGACCGGTGTCATGGTCCTGGCGTTGTGCGCACCGTCTCTGTTTTAAAACAGTCTTCGCAATGCAGAGTCAGCGTGTATTTCGGGCGCAGTCAACGCCACTTCGTCACTACGCAACACGCAACTAAACACGTAACGCGAAGAGAAACGACGCTCAAAGCTCGCCAAACTAGTCTAATCCAAATCAATACTCTTGGTTTCTTGGATTAGTATGCTGCCTGCCTTGTTGCACGGGGTACTTTAGAATGAAAAGTCGGTCAGACAGAAACGCATGGATAGAACATGAACTGCCCGCAGCACAAAGAGAAAGAGAATTCAAATTCGAATCAAAGGAGAGAAAATAAACAGCCAGCTAGGGATGTGGAAAAAAAATTTTTAAATTAAAAGTTTTCTTTTTTAAAAAAAAAAACTTTCAGTTTTTTAAAAAAAAAATTTTTTAATTAAAAATAAAAATTTCTTTTCCGAGTGGACATTTTGGTGTGCCAGGACCGCAGCATAACATGCACTCGTCATTTAACATAATATATGTGCTAAAAACTAGACTAGATGACATATTCTTGAGCTTGACAACAATCGTTGTGTCGACTTGTAATTGTTTATTACCGTACGCAACGTGCAGCCCTTTTTGGCATTTCAGCTACAGACCCCTATTTGAATAACATCTAACTCTAAGCCTAAGCGAATGTACCTACAGTGTGGAAGACAGCCGATTTCTCCCGATAGAGGCAGTGAGTGGCAACCGCGTTAATTGTATAATGAATTCGCGATGAAGCCCAGTTGGGACGACGTGAAATGTCACTATACATACCGGTAGGTACACCTTCTCACACACACTTAGTTCACTTTTTGCGGTCAAAAGCGCGCCCCCAGCTCCATGAGCCGCTCATTTGATTCGGCTTTCATTTCTGCAACATAGCCAGCCGTCTTCCCCATTCATTTCACAGGCGAAAGCGATCCTTGGTGTGTAGAACGAGTAAGGTGCTATTTTAGAGTCCAAAAGACGCGTTAACATTCTCAACGAATACAGTTGGCTTTTGCGGTTCAAAGTGCGCCGTAACCTCCATGAGCGTTCTATAGCTCATTTGATTCGGATTTCATCTCAGGAACGCTGCCAGCCGTATTGCCAGCTCATTTCACCGGCGAAAGCGATCCTTGGTGTGTAGAACGAGTAAGGTGCTATTTTAGAGTCCAAAAGACGCGTTAACATTCTCAACGAATACAGTTGGCTTTTGCGGTTCAAAGAGCGCCGTAACCTCCATGAGCGTTCTATAGCTCATTTGATTCGGATTTCATCTCAGGAACGCTGCCAGCCGTATTGCCAGCTCATTTCACCGGCGAAAGCGATCCTTGGTGTGTAGAACGAGTAAGGTGCTATTTTAGAGTCCAAAAGACGCGTTAACATTCTCAACGAATACAGTTGGCTTTTGCGGTTCAAAGAGCGCCGTAATCTCCATAAGCCTTCTACCGCTCATTTGAATCGGATTTCATCTCAGCAACGCTGCCAGCCATATTGCCAGCTCATTTCACCGGCGAAAGCCACACTTGCTTTGTAGAACGGATAGGGCGCCTTTTGAGTGGCCAAAAGACGCGTTAACTTTCTAAACAAATACAGTTAGCTTTTTGCGGCCAAAAGTGCGCTGCCGTCTCCGTGAGCCTTCTACGGCTCATTTGATTAGTATCACGCACGCTCGCACGCACCGTCACGCACGCACGCACGCAGAAGGCACTGACATGCACGCACTGACACGCACGCTCGCACGCACCGTCACGCACGCACGCACGCAGAAGGCACCGACATGCACGCACTGTCACGCACGCACCGTCACGCACGCACGCACGCAGAAGGCACCGACATGCACGCACTGTCACGCACGCTCGCACGCAACGACACGCACGCACCGTCACGCACGCACATCAACCCTATTGGGAAAATAGCGAGCCATGCCGATATTTTGCACTACTGCGTGAGCATGTACGTACACCGTACAATGTTGCCGTGGGGGCCGCGAAAAGCGGGGGCGTAGGCGAAACGCGTGCGTGCGCGCCTGCTTGCGATGGATGCGCGCCTGATGCGTGCGTGCATGCTACGCTTGTGCTTGCCCAAAGACCATCGCCCAAAAGAATTCGTTCGCTTCGAACGACAGGACAGCCTACACCACAACACGCACGACGGGTTTAACCTACCCGAAACGATTTCACTTTCAACGAACCGTTCAGGATGCTAACACCAGCTAGCACACGCATTCCAGCATCTAGGCACGGGCGAGATTTGAGCTAGTCAAAAGGTGCAGTCGCGGTGCCCTTACAAGATCGGAAGTGTGGAGGGGGGGGGGGGGGTAGGTATACAGAGAGAGAGAGGGGAATGGGAGACGCACGCACTGTAACTTTCATCGCAAGCTTCATGCCCATGAAATCCAGTGAAGATGCCGGTGGGGAAGAGGCGCTGCCGGCAGCAGAGGCACGCCGACTCCAAGACGTCCCGCTCGGCCGTGTCAAGCAAGCAGATGTCGGCGCAGTTTGTGGGCGGTCAGCGAGCGGCAAAACAACATAGAATGAGTTGCCACGCCAGTGTGGTGTGGCGGTCGAAAATATCTGCCCACGGAGATGCGCACCTGAACGAAAACACGTTTGCATGACGTCTCTTTTACGTACTGGAAGGGGCTGTGGGTTTGTCGCTGAACCTGCGCATTCTCAGATCAACTTGTTACTATAGGGGGGAGGGGAGGAGCACCCCAAGCCCATATCGTACAGCTTACCAAACCGCGAAACAATTTCAGATTAAAAAACCCCAATAATTTCAGATCATACGTAGATGCGACGCAGCCCACCTTCACTGTGTCGTCGCTGGCCGCAGCCGCAGCCCTTGCCGTGGCCGAGCCACACGGACAGGGGCGTCCCGTCCCGTCACAGAGCAGTCCTTGAAGAGGGAATCCACGTAGCGCAGCAGCTCACCTGCAGACACACACGTTGAATCAAACACACGCCACAGCCAAACACACACACTCAGGAAGTCAGCCCAAGAATTTCCAGACCAAATCCGAAACCCCCCGCCGCCCCACCTCCAACCAAACTGAAATCGCCCTTTAATTCAAATTGCACACCGAAATCCCTACCAATCTTCTAACGCGCAGTGCGGCATGCTTGCTGCGAAATCCCCATGGCTCATTAGTCATTAGCGCACAGCAATATCCCCACCCCGTTTATTCAATGTCACCCGCGAAATTCCAACCATTAAGTACCGAGCAGTGGCTGATCAAGGTAAGGAATTTTATGTCAAAACATCAACTAAAACGCCCGTTTGGGAAACGCAAAAACAACCCGTGCACCATTGAAGGCGCTGCAATCTCCGCCCCCTTACGTTCTCTTGCAATTGCAAACCAGTTTTTGAAAGCGTACAAAAGATCATACGGATACCTGTCCAGGGAGGGGATATAAGGGGGGGGGGGGTGTACGCTACCTTTTCCCGCCCGAAAGACTCATCGATTATCGGCATCAGAACCCAACCCCTCCCCCGAATTTCCTTTTTTTGAAGCTTCAAGAAAAGTGATATCGCAATAATGGCAAAATACTGGCAGATCATATTTTGAGCATTACAACAAGTCGACTTAGACGTGCACAAGATCTTCCGAAAAATGGCGATTTATCCCTCACACTCACCCCCACACTCACCTATTATTCTCATGTCATCATGCTATGATGCATGCATACGATACTGTAAAATCGGTATTAAGCGACGAGATCGGGGCACAGGGCCAGGCCAGGGGTCTTCTGAATGTGTGCGTGTCGTGTCGCGCAGTCAATCACTTGCTTTTGGCTAACACCAGGAAGAAAGACTATTTATTGAAATTTATTGAAAAATTGTTAAAATTATTGGAATTTATTTTCAAACGCAAATTCACTTGTGGTTGTGGGTCGCCACAAAAGGTGGATAAATTCAACGGAGACGCTTAAAACCGATTTTACAGTAAATAAAATTCTGACGTATACATCCATCCATCCTGACCTTGACTTGAACAATCCAGCCAAAAAGGTTCGACAGGAATGGCGCCGCAGCAGCTCTTCTTCTCGCCGACAGTACGACGACTCGACTTGGCAAGCAATTGGGGACACCCCCGCGTCGGCAACGCCACGTTTGCAATCAACAGCTCACACGGAGCAGCAATTCTACTTCAAAAACATTTTCAAAATATTCGCGCGAAACGCAACTCAAACGGTGCGTTACCGGTGCTCAACTGGAAACAAACGATGCTCAACTGCAAGTACGGTACCGCCCAATTCAAATACGAGTACGTGCAACGTGCTAAGCGTACAAGTTCGTATAGATAAAAATGTGCAAAATATACGGAATATATACAAAATTCCTCGGGCCATGGCGTTGTCTGTATGCGGCGCACCTTGCGGCGGCGGCGACGATGACACGCAAATGCACCTTCTTACGCGAATAAATACTTAATGAGATTCGCATAAACAGACGTGCAATGCGAACGAGGCGCATGAGATCACGAGTCACCACGTCTGCCGGTCGTAGAACAGCAGGTAGGCTTCCTGGCTGTCGAAGGCGGCCCAGTCGGCGTCGGCGCCAAGCTGCACGACGCTGCTGTCGTTGAACCGCCACCAAGAGCCCAGCTCGTCGACTAAGCAGTCCGCCGTGTAGTGGCCGCTGTCGACGCTCGCCCCCCAGTGGTACTACACAACAAACCAGCAGCTGTGGTGAATGTCACTCAACGTGAAAATGAGCGCGCACTTACGACGACACTTCTCAGTCGGTACTTGATCGGCAGTGGAGTGGGCCTTGCTGCGCGACAGCGGCGTTGACGAAGGGCGCGACGTTCAACTGCTTGGGCACGTCCACCGCAACGCCCACCTTGTTCAAGTTCGCGTCAAACCTACAATTCAGTGGCAAAGCAAAGCGTCTGATTGGCATACAGGGAATCGTTCAATGACACCGTTTGAGGTGGACGGCCAGGCACGGCGGCGGAACACCCAGGCTCAGCTGGCCGGTGCGGCGGTCGGTGGCGGCGCAGCTGGGGCAGGTGTCGTCAGTGCGCGCCTCAGGGTCGAAGTAGGCGTTCAAGCAGTCCTCTGAGAACGGAAGATCTGCACACCTGAACACGCATTCTCGTTGGGATACCTGAAGTGACGATGGCTCGGATGCCAGCCCCAAGGACAGCTCTGTGATGGCATCCATGTTGAAGACCTCGGCGCCGCACGCCTCACAACGAACGCACGTGCACAGGACGCCCTATGGCAAGGTAAATTAGCGTTTGTGCTTGACGTGGGCAAATAAAAATGCATACTTTGAAGACGTCGCCGACCGCTGAGCACTTGGAGCTGGAGAAGAGTCGGCTGATGAGCGCGTCGTCGTTGGCGCCGAGCAGGCTGGCCGCGTGCAGTCGCTGCACCGTCGCCTGGGCCGAGGCCGTCAGCCGCTCGCCCGTCGCGGCCATCAGCTCCCAGTCGACGCACTCGACGAGCAGGTTGAACAGCTCCTGGGCGTCGTGCTGCCGGCTTCTGTCAGCAAAGCCCCACGCCGCCGGAAGGGAGCTCTGAAGAGGAAACGCCGTGAGAAAGCGGCCGACACGCTAGAGGCTTACCAGAAGCTCTGTCAGCTCGGCTGGGGTCTTGCGCCGCAGCGACTGCAGGATCGAGACGAGGCTGTCGAGCCCACAGTCGACGCTTTTGCCCACAGTGTGGCCGGTCAGCTCCTAGAAACAAAAGAAAATGTACAATTACAATCATTTCATTTACAAATAATTAGTGAATGCCGTACGCTGATTTCTTGGGCGGCTGGACGTGCCACTCCGCATTTCTTCCAAGATCTCGCGCACATCTTCCCGAGCCCACACCTCCAGCTCGATCTTGCGCTTCATGCCTTCATCACTTGAGTGGGTTCAATCAAATGTAACAGCCGAAGACAAAACCAATATGGCGCAGTTGCGATGTGCAGTTGAATTTGAATATTCGCTTCGTGTTCGCACATATAAAAACACGCAATTCAGCGTAGGATACGGGTGTCCGGCTGCTGTCCGGCTGCTGTCCGGCTGGAGTTGAGCATCGCCAACATGCGACTCAAACAATCATAACCAACCAAAAGGTAGTGGGGACCAGGGAAGAGGCCGCAAAAGAAAGCGGAGGACGTACAGTAAACGCCGGCTCGGTAAGTCACGAGGGAAGCGTACGCGGTGCGCTCGCGCGACAAAAAAAGTTTTTTTTTAATTAAAAAAACATCGACCAACTTTTTTTTTTTAAAAAAGAAAATTTTTTTTTTTAAAAAGAAAAGTTAAAAAAAAAAATTCTCATCCCTAAGCCAGACACGAACCCAAACCGACCATAATGTGTACAATGGTCTACGCTACAGTATTCGGATTTATTCGTAGCGTATACGGTAACAGTAGTAGAGTAAGTCAGTAAAGTATCTGTAACAGTAGGCGGCGTATGGTTGAAGGTTGAAGTTGAAGTAGCATACTTATGGTAAAGTTGAAGTTCAACGCACAATAATACAATCAATTCACCTCAAGTATGCCACTGTCACCACACCCCATTCCACGCAAGCAATCAACGCGTGTACTAAGGTACCTTGCATCTAGCAACATAAAATTTGACAATTCAACACAACTATCTATGCCATGACATTGTAGGATGGTTACAAATAAATATTTGAAAACAAATAACTTTTGTTAGTTAGGCTGATACTTCTTTAGTCACCGGACAAAGCGGTAAGAAGTGCTGGAAGTCGCTTTGCTAGTAAGGTAGAGACCGATAAAATGTCAATCGCGATCGAATAGAAAAACCCATCGGCCCCTCAATTCGAGAGTTGTACGGTAGCGCATTGAACATCTTCAGCGAAGCGGTTTTCGATTCCGATTCCGATCACCACTGGTCGAAGAGATGGAACTCCTTCTCTGTCGGTGGCGCCGTGTCTCTGCCGACCGCGTCGTCGATGTCTTCGTTGGCATTCTGGTCGTAGACGGCGAAGTTGGCCGCGTCACCGTCGGACGCCACGTGCGGACGGATGGGCGGCTAAAAAGAGGCGGAAGTGAAGTCTGAAGTCACACAAACTTGTTTGTTGGTGTTGTGCCGATCCTGAACCATACGACGCGGTCGTCATTTCGCATGACCTCGCAAACCGGTAGCCTGCACAGCTGTTCGCTTTTTTCTGGTAATTACGTTAGCTTGCCAAAGTGGCAGTATTTTGGTGTTTAGAGGCAGTTTAGATGATAGAAGTGCCACATACACAAGTACATTCATAAAAAGTCTATATATATCTCACAATGAGTCTCGCGTCGCACACATCGTCCCAGTTCGTGCCAGAGAACCACTTGTGCCGCTTCACGTCTGCCACCCCTTCCTGGATTGCAAAACAATATCCCATACAGTACAGGTGCGTAAATCTGTGGCAAATATGCAAATTGAGCCCAGTGAAGCTATTCGCAAGCCGTGTATCGCGGCCACTGCATAACGGTGATAGACTTGTAGGTTTAATCCCGCACATTGAAAAGTACAACGATTAATTCGAATTAGAAGTGATTACCTACCACTGTACAAAATTATCAATAAGAAAGTACGCCCAAGTCGGCCGATTGAGTGTTGTACTGCGATACAGTAAGACTATATGTACAATACGGTTTTAGCTTGCACGGTACCTTCATATTGCCAATTCTGCAAGTCCTATCCGTCTGCAGCAGCTTTTTCACCAAGTCTTTGGCCGCCCGGTCGAATGCCTTTGGAAATCTGACCGCGCCTTCCATAATCTTGTCGTATACTTCCATTGGATTGTCTCCAGAAAAGGGGGGATATCTAAAGTGAAGAAACGGTATTAGCTGATTTCTTACGCTGTACACCCCCACACGTCCAAACAGTACTACCTACTATGTATGTACCTATATACCGGTACCCATCCATAGTAGACACAACTTTCTGTAATATGTTAAGTTCTCTACTGTATGCTTGGTGTACCTTCGAGCAGGTAATTCAAAGACGAAATCTTCTCGCCCTTCAGTGCGTTTCTGATGCCAAGTGACCGTCGGATTACTGGGAATTACTTTCTGACGCAGTAGTAGTAGTATGCATGCGTAGGTTACCCGGCGAGCATTTCATAGGTGAGCACTCCCAAAGCCCACCAGTCGACCGCTTTGTTGTGGCCCTTGTTCGTGACCACCTCCGGAGCGATGTATTCCGGCGTGCCGCACAGCGTCCATGTCCTAGTATTTAAGACAGCGTTATATTGATGTGGTGACAAGAAGGCATACCATAAAGTACGCCTAGTACAGTAACTGCATGCTAACAAACGTTGCAGTACCTGTCGTAGAGTTTCTTCGCGAATCCAAAGTCGGTCAATCGGATGTGACCGCGCTTGTCGAGCAGCAGATTCTCGGGTTTGAGATCTCGGTAGACCACGTCGCACGAATGGATGTATTCCAGGGCTTAATCGAATCGTGTTACGGTGGTTTGGCGCACGCGGTTAGGTACATATATTGTATTTTGCGCACAACTATGACGTTGTGTTCGACGTGTAGGTGCACATGCTGGTACTTTGGACATTTTGGTGCTGTTCTTAAGGATGCGCTACCCATTCCATTGCGTTACCAGTGTTTTGACGACTTACCGACGATAATTTCCGCAGCGTAAAATCTGCCCGTTGCAGACGAGAATCGGCCGGCGGCTCTCAAATATGAGAAGAGCTCTCCGCCGGGACAATACTCCATGAGCATGTAGAGGGTGCACTGATCTCGCCACGTCGTGTGACTGCAATTCCAGCCATTTGCAGTCATCGAACTTTGTTACCCACCCAGACAAAGTGTGTGTGTGCGTTACACTGTGATGCAGCACATTGTATAGTTGCGCAAGCTCAGTGGGATAAATTTCTAAGCACTGACTCACAGTTGAATGACAAAGGGATGGTCGAGTGCGCGGAGGATGGCGGTCTCGGAGTGGACGTGCTCGACCTGGCGCTTGCCCACCACCTTGTGGATGTTCAGCGTCTTGAGCGCGTAGTGCGCGTCCGTCTCCACGTCCCGTACCAGCTGCACCCGGCCGAAACTGCCCACGCCTGCGACGTTATTGCGTATTGTACTCATGCGTGTTCCACGTCTGGGTTTAGGCGTGCGCGCGTGCCTGCGTGCGTGCGGCAGGAGCGTACACTTGAGGACCAAGCCTTTCTGTTGGACACTGTCCTTTACATACGTGTTCTCACTGTATTCTCAAAAATGTATTTACGCAAATCTGCACCCGGGGACAAGTTTGCGCAAGGTGTTCCCCAAACGTTGAGTGTTTGTGTCTTAGGTCCTTTGTTTCCGCTGTGCGCCCCGCATTGCATCCACATTCCAAAAACACCGTTGCTTAGTCGAGAGAACACACTCGAGACGCGGTTGACTTTGCTCTCATCACGCATGAGGATGACGCAAGCGGAAGCGGTAACGTAAACAGTGTAACGCGGCGTGTATGGATGGCGTTGCTCAGCTGCGCACACCGGTTCGGTCCGGTTCTCTCAAAAATTTACCGGGAGCATTTGTGTTAGCGCCAGCTTGCTCGTCTGACGCGCGCCACGACGGGGTGGTGGTGGTGGGTTGGCAGTACCTGGGGCGCGGGGGGGGGGTGGTTTGCGGAGAGATGAAGCTAGACCGATTCATCTTGGTACTGGTGGTGCCATCTGCTCGCCGTCACTCAGACGGCGCTTTTTCCAAGCCGTTGCCGACCGTCATATTCCGCTGCCGAGCGCAGCGCAAGTCGGAAGGGCGCGCGCCAGAAGCGTCCGAATCGTCAAAGTTGAGAGTAAAAAGGTGGGGCGCAAATTTAGCGTCGTTGCGTCGGAATGACGTCAGAGGCGGGAATAGAAGGCGCTAAGTTCGCGTTTTAGCGAATCAGAATCAGAACAGTGGAGGTGCAGTGTCGTGCTGGCAGATTGGGAAGAGGGCATTGGCAAGAGGACGGGGTGCAAGCGATGTAGAGGATCGGCAACACTGCGCATGTCATACCAACCGTGTTGCAATTCCGTTGTTCGAAGTGTCGTGTACGCACTGGCAAATAAACGTATACGAGCTGTTCATTGAATCGCGAACCACTGAAAGCGGCACTCACCAACTGTGCAGACGGTTTCGTAATCCATCGGGGTGATTCCACTGCTCTCCGGTTGCTTGCTGTCTTTCGGCGTCACTTCACATTCACATTCATGATCGGCGCCACACTTTTCGGCGCGTTGGCGTCCGCTTTTGAAGCGACCGTCAAACCAGCTGACGGCATCGCCTTCTTCTTCTTCAGCACTGTCGCTGTCGTCACTGCTTGTTGAGGACGATTTGCATTCCCCGCTGGACGCATTGCTCCGAAGGTCTATCGTAGCCTCAACTGTAACGTCCGTTGCAGAGGTCTCTCCACTCTCTTTGACGATTGGATATTCTGAACTTTCTAAGAGTCTCGGTGGAGCCACTTGCGAGGCAACACCTTCGCAACTGCACGGTTCTTGGCTGTCCAGCGCCATGGCGTCAGTGTCCATTTGCTGGCTTCTTGTAACTGAAGGGATTGCATAGTTGCAAATGGGCGCTTCATCCAAGAGGTTTTCTTGGCTTCTTCTCCACACGGTCACTGTGGTTGTCAGCGTCTCGGGTCGCTACAACAACGACGACGTCAACTTCTCTTGCTGCCTGTTTGAGAATATTTTTAAATACAACAAAGAAAGAGCTAGTGGACTCTTCAAGGTCTTCAAGTAAACAGTATCGAATATTTGTGCCTAGTTCAACTGTAGTTAATGAATGCAACCACATTGCTGACTCTGAGCAGTGCACATCTAAATCATTGCGTGTGTACCTGGAAAGTCAAGTTGGCGACAGGCGACGGCCTGGGTTTGGAGTCACTGCCGTCCTCCTCCATAATTCTGAGTCTCTTCAACGGCAAGTACAACGTCGCTTCCGCCGTCACGGCCATTTCTGCAAGCACCAATTTGCATGCGTGCAAATATTCTGTAACTCACACAATTGTATACACCTGCGTCTTTCTCTCCGTGTTGACGACGATTCGCTTTGCGCGCGCTTTCGAGGGGCGGAGAAGATTCAAATCTCGAGCGCCTCTCCAATGGGAGTGTGTTGTGGCCGAGTCAGCCGGCGGCAAGTGGCGGCGGCGGCGGCGGCGGCCCCGGCAGGCGGCGCGCTTAATTTTCGCAGAGCTGCGAAAAGAAGCTGCACTTCTGCACTGGCGGCCGAAGTAAAGGGAAAAGCCTGCTAGACTCTCAACCGCGCGCTGCCTGTGCCAGTGGGAAACGATGCAGCAGGCAGGAGGGAAGATCGGCTGATTTGTTTGTTTACGCGAGACGTGCCTAAAAAGCGCATTTTTCGTGTTAATGCGAGCCCCTAATGAATGTTTCTGTCGCTCCTTGGTAAACAGCTCAATCAGCAGAACGCGCAGCGCGACGCAACACCAAATCGACAGACACATGCACTGAAGTTTTAAAACCGCAAAGCGAGATGCATGGAAGCTTCACTGACCTTGAGAAGGGTTTGTGCAACTCTCTCTCTGTACCTCAAGTCAAGATACAGTACAATGTACATCAAGTACGGAACGAGAGCTTGTTGGGGATGACTCATAGCTATTGACTTGTTTGTTCGGGCGAATACTGTAGTTGTGTTTTGCTACCAGTGACAGCTGTCCGCGCAGCCAACCGCAGCGCAGTGTCGTCTTTTATGATTCACTCAACTTTACAGGTCGCAAATGGATCGCCAAAAACCTCGAGTGTTTCTCTCCAACCTCCACCTCAAAAGCCTCGAAAGCCAGCCAGTGCCTCGTAAAGAATATACCAAAGTACAGTATAGATACCATCAACAGCATAGTTTCGTTTAATGTAGGAGGGGCAGGCAACAACCAAACTCCATTCTATTACGTATGCATGTTTCGTACATTGTGTACACGCACAACACTGAACACCAAAAGAAGAAGGAAGTCCCTGTGACTGTGAAATGCTGCACACATTGCTGTTACACTCTGAGATGGCCCGTTCGACACAACACAGACACAGCGTTGAAACCACTACTTGGTTTCCATAGGGCTTCAAGCCTAGCACTTCAGTGAGCGAGCGACTTTTGTCGGTGTCGTCCCTCTCTCGATGTGACCCATCCTCCCTCCCCCATCCCTCCCATGTAGCAGGTCGACTACCAATACTCTGGTGATTACGCACTGCTTGATGTGCGTAACACGTTCTGAAGAAGTGCTTCCGTTTGCGTGCGACACAATTCAACGCATTCCTCTCATGCAAAGCATGGTGAAACAACGAATACAACGAATACAGTGTGCAATGTCTGCATGCAGAGTATACACGGCACAGTACGCACCTAATACACTGCCTCTAGTTGTGCGTCGTTGACGCCGCCGTCCTGCATTTTATTCAGTCGCCGAACGTGTATGTATGCTCCGTTGACGTTCAACATTCGACACAGACGATTGTAGGCAGGCGCGCCGCCAGACATATCAACGCAACGCAAGTGCGTGCGTGCGTGCGTGCGTTGTTTTTGGTACGGCACATGTGGTCTCCTCAAACGAGCGTCTACAGTACATTTTGTGCTGACCACTGTCGTGGTGGAAGCAGGTGGAGGCAAGGGGGGGCGTGGCACTAACGCGGGTTCCATCTATGAATATCCGTCAATCGGCCATTTTCATCTGCCTCTATCGACAGGATTGGTTTGCGTGACCCGTGCACATCGAAACGGTTCTAGACATGGCCGCATGCGTCCCCCCCCCCCAAAGCAATGGACGCAGTGGCTGCTTGCTTCCCTTTCAACCTATGTATTCTATTTAGTGACATGAAGTGTGTGTGTGTGTGGGGGGGGGACGCTTGCTAGCTTGGAGGGGGGGGGGGAGGAGGTAGGGGGTAGACGTTGGTGGCGGACGGAATGCAGCTGCGGCTATATGCTCTGGTTAGCTTGTATTCTATTAGCTAGTTAGCGTCGGCCAGCACCTGCAGCCATGTAGTTGATTAAGCGACCCCGGCGGCGCAAATCAAAGGGCGGCCGTGTGCGCATATGCGAATCTCGGGCGAGCCAGGAGCTTCATCATACACTCCCCGTCAACCCTGTATAGTTGGGAAAAACTCTCGGAGATTGCTGTGTATATATATACACTTGTAGTGTTGGGAATAGAGCGCGGCGTCCGAGGTTTGCGTGAGTTAGCCTATAAAAAATCTAATGCGTCCGAGCTATCGGGCCCTGCTAGTCTTCAGCTACTAGGATACAAATTGGGGGAGGAGGTGTGCCTGAAGTTCTGCAGGTTTGCACGTACATAAAGTTCAGGGATTTGCTCAGGTTGTATTCATGTCCGTAGAAAGAAGCTCCCTGTGCAAATACAAAAACGACGGGCAAACTCAGACGTAGTAACCTGCACGTGCTTTATTCCTTTAAAAAGCTCACCAAATTCTCTCAAGAACAAAATGAGGCAAATCGGCGAAACCTCTATCACTATTTTACCATCGCTGTATTTGGGTATTCCGCTCAATATCGATACCTCCCTTACAGTTGCGTCACTGCACTCTTGGCAGGTGTTTTAATCGTGTGTGTGTGTGGGGAGGGGGGTTTAAATCCCGCAACGAGTTAGAGCGGTGTTAGTGGCACGGCAGGTGACCCGACCTCGGCGCCAATTAATCTTTTACCTCCTCCCGCCCCGCCCCCTCCATTCCAGCTAGAGCCGTCGCCTCGCTTTGAACGTCAATCGCATCAGGCAGTGCGCGTGCCGTGCGGCCGTGTCAATTAGCGCTAATGTCTGCCACCTCCCCGATCTAGCTTATATACCTATGTGTTGCACGTTGGAAGGTGAGATCGTGCGTGCGTGCGTGCGTGCGTGCGTGCGCGTTCGCCGGTGCGTCGAGTTGACTTGTCGCGCCCGCGCGAGCTCGTCAATTAGCCAAGGTCGCCGATAATCTCATCCGTCCGTCCGGTGTTGCGCCTCCACCCATATCTCCAGGGAAACCGCTCCCTAAACTCTCTTCTTGTTTTTGCCTTGGCCTGCCCTCCCCGACGGCCACCCAGTCAGGTTGTTGCATGGCGTGAGCCGCTTCCATTTAGAGCCACGCCTGTATATTTGTGATGTCGTACGCCGGCGGATAGCATACCTTACAACGTTGCTCGAAGAAATACGCGAAGGCTGATCCCATAGCGTGTTCACCCATGATGGGACCAATTCAGGAAGAGGCGCCGGAGACGCAACTTTGAGTGGCGACCAACAACTTAGCGGGCGGCCCTTCCGTCCTCCTCGAGTGTGTTGACACACTCGGCCACTGTTTCAATTGCACCTGCTGAGCTTCCTTCCACCAACTCAAGAAGGCTCGGCAGCCCCGGCCCGACCCGACCCGCCCGAGCCACTCTGGGCGTCGGCGGAACACCGCCCACTGCACTGTTGGCCCTAAAGTGACTAATGGGACTGCCCCGAAAGTGAATGAAACGCGGGTGAAAATGGCGTGAAGCGGCGGCGACATGGCTGGATGGGCCGCGCTGCGACTACAAGGCTACCTGCTGCTGGCGCTCTCTCAAGCGGCGTCGAAAGGCAAACACTCTAAGAATATTTTAGTCATTTTGAAGCGAGCGTGTCGGTGCGTGCGTGCGTGCGTGCGTGCGTGCGTGCGTGCGTGCGTGCGTGCGTGCGTGCGTGCGTGCGTGCGCGCGTGCGTGCGTGCGTGCGTGCGTGAGTGTGTGCGTGAGTGTGTGCGTGCGTGCGGGCGTTCGTGCGTGCGTGCGTGCGTGTGTAGGGCGTTTGTGCGTGCCTGGTCGACTTCTAAGCTTCAGCGTCCGCGTCTTCTTCGCGCGAGGTCTTCACGCGCGTCGACCGGCGCCGCGGTGACAAGCCAGCAGTGGGCAGAATGTCGTCACCTTCGGGCATTCGCTGCTTCAGCTGCATGTCCAAGGCCTACGAGAGCCTGTGGATGTCGCATCTGGGCAGCAGCTTTTACCCCCCGAGGAACTTTACGGATCGGTGCACGGAACCGGCCGCTTCGGGGCCAGCCGTGGGCACCGACGAGTGCCGCGGATCGCCCTGCGTCACCGTGGTAGAGGAGCACTTTGAGAAGGGTGAGCGAGCGCTCGTCGAAAGAGGAACGGCTGGCACTCGACCGCGAGACAAAGAAACTGACAAACAGACGGGCAGACATCTGTAAATGCAAACATGAAGCAAAAACAGATGATCCCCGGCTGAAGTGCAAATAAATACATAACAGTGTATGCGGAGTCAAGCAAGCTCTCCGCCTGAATCGAACAACCCGAGATTCACTTGGGAGTGATTTACGGTTTGAGTAAACGCACGCACGCACGCACTGGTCGAGCATGCCACCGGCATCGCAGCGCGTCCCTTGTTCCTTGCGTT